>CABFVZ010002846.1:9370-97464 GCA_902151445.1 Timema monikensis | reverse complement strand
GCAAAACGGTGCAAAATAGGTGCAAAACGGTGGTGTATTTAAATTTTAATTTTGAGGAGGTGGGGGGGCCAACTTAAGTGATCTGGTTGCACTGCTGTGTGCTGTTATTATACCAACAGAGTTAGCAACACGCTAGCAACTCCGAACTAGCATGCGAGTCCGAGATTGAATCCCATCAAACAGCAATTTTATGTTTTGTTTGTTTTAGAAATGAAAATGAAATAGAGTATTAAATAGATGTGTTCTTTGTTCTTGTTTGAATACGTAGGAATATTTTAATCATTGATTGCCAAATCAAGCATTAAAATGTATTTTGGCTAACTTTTAATAATATTCATAATATAGAAAATATATCACATTGTACACTACAGTATGTTTAGGTTTAGATTTTATTTTCTCTGGCCCTCATGTAGTGTAGTCAACTTATTCCTAGTGTTTATTCTGGTATAAAGATGGTAGTTCACACATATGTGGTTTTTTTAAACTTCCGATAATGTTTTTGATGATACCTCTTCAATACTATAATCCTTACAACATTAATTTGTTAAAAATATATTTTCATTGTTATTAAATTTCTTAATTAATGTCAACTTAAATATAAATGTTTAAAATAAATTTATGACATAAAAATACTAACATGTTTGATACATAATACATGATTAGATACATATAAAATTACTATTGTGTTAAATACAGCTGACTATGATAACTACAACAATACTAATGTGTCAAATTCAGTTGACTAATATAACTACAACAATACTAATGTGTCAAATTCAGTTGACCAATATAACTACAACAATACTAATGTGTCAAGTTCAGTTGACCAATATAACTACAACAATACTAATGGGTCAAATTCAGTTGACTAATATAACTATAACAATACTTATGTGTTAGATTCAGTTGACCAATATAACTACAAAAATACTAAAGTGTCAAATTCAGTTGAATAATATAAATTCAACAATACTAATGTGTTAAATTAAGTTGACTAATATAACTACAACAATACTTATGGGTCAAATTCAGTTGACCAATATAACTACAACAATACTTACTAAAGTGTCAAATTCAGTTGACTAATATATCTACAACAATACTTACTAAAGTGTCAAATTCAGTTGACTAATATAACTTCAACAATACTAAAGTGTCTAATTCAGATGACTAATATAACTACAACAATACTTACGTGTCAAATTCAGTTGACTAATATAATTACAACAATACTAATAGGCCAGTGAAATTATGATTTTTGACGGAAATAATTCCAAAAGTTTTGGTATTTGGGGTACTTATAAATATGTATGGCCTCTATTAGACACTAGTTTTTCTACCTCGTACGAGGTGAGCTCACGCCACCATCTTGGAAATATAGTGCGAAAAACTGGTTTTTGTTAAAGTCTCAGTAACGGTAGGTCCTAGAAAAAAATATTTTATTACAAAAATTAAAGATCTTTTTACTCTCTACAAAAAACTTCCTATTTACCTTTTTCGTAAAACATACCATCTTTCTGCCAAATTATTTCCAAATGCGACAAAATTGTGTTTTTATATTTATTTTTGTTAGTACTTGTATTTTTATGCCCATATAATCATTACCACATATTTTTAATATGTTAAACAGTATTTATTCTTATTGAACAGTTTTTTTATGAAGTTGTTCTACCCCATATCACTCGAAAGGAGCACGGGGTTGCTTGATCCACACTGGTAGATTCTACGCTACCACTTTGGGTTGTCTTACATTTCCCGTCCTCTTTGGTGACTCACTGTTACATGTATAATACATTGTTTGCTGATACACTCATTGCAAATATCAACTGATTATGAATCTGCTGTTGTTGATGAGGATGTTGACCGGTTAGTTCTTGTGCCAGCGTTAACATGTACTAGATCTACCGTTTGCTTTCTTAAACCCAGTGGAAGGAAAGTTTCTAACCAGCTGTATTCTTGCAAAAGCTTAGAAGGGAACAAAGTAGCAGCTGAAAACATTATATTTCCGCACGATTTCAGTGGTTGCGATACCTACCACCTGTACATTCTTTTAACAAGGAAAAATGAAATTTGCAAAAGTTTTAGAGAAGAACATAAGTTTACAAGAGGTGGGCAAAGTGTTCAAGGACCCTAATCCATTGTAGGCTAAATAGAAGCTGATAGAAGAAAATTTGTTTTAGCTTTTTATGGGGCAGGAGATGAAGATAAATTCCCCAATCCCCATCGATTCCACTGGTTTGCAAGATCTCTCACAAAAAGTAAATTCAATCTTGCATCACTTCCTCCGACCTAAGCAGCCTTGAGAGAACACTCTCTGCTAGTTTGTTATCAGATTCAATAGTGGTGTGGAATCAATAAGTCTCCTCAAGAGAGGGGCTGGAAATGGACCAAACAAGGCCTTTTCCCTGCTCCTACTTTCAAGAACCTGCACCCGAAGTTGTCCTAAAGATCATTTCATGTAAGTGCAAAAAAGGATGTTCACAGTTGTGTGGCTGCAGAAAAGTCGGTTTAAAATGTTCTGCAATATGTGCAAACTGCAAGGGACATTTTATGTTTAAATGTTGAAGTCGCACCTGACGATGTAGATTACCTTGATCAAGAGGATACTTTCTTTCCCTAAGAAAATGAAGATGATGACCCACTTAATGAGCTTGTTGAAAAGACTTTGCCTTTCGCAGCTGATGTCCCATCTACATAAAAGAGAATAAAACTATTTAACTAATAGCTAAGAGCAACATTAACTATTTTTTACTATGTAAATGTAAATAAAGTTTATCATGTGAAGCATCACTAAACTATTTGGTGAACAAAAAACCCATGTCACTCCTCCTCCTCCCATCTTCACTGTTTTTCTCTCAACCACATACTCAGAAAATACAGTAAGCATCTTTTCGATGCTAAGGGATATGACAACTTAATAACTAGCTATTATTACAACAAATAAAGGGTTATATATATATATATATAATATATATTGGCGCTATCACTTTGGTATAACAATAAAAAATATATATTAAAAAAACAGAATTTTAGCTAATCTGGTAATAATTTGGTGGAAATATTGGGTGATTACTAAAAAACTATAGGTTTTACGGGAAACATAAATATAACCGTTTTGTAAAGAAAATAAGTTTTTTTAATCATATTTTTTCCTAGGACCCACCGTTACTGATATTTTCCCCAAAAGTCGTTTTTAGGCGCCATTTATCCAAGATGGCGGTGCGAGATCGCCTCGTACGAAGTAGGAAAACTAGTGTCTAAGAGAGGCCATACATATGTATAAGTACCCCGAATACCAAAACTGTTGGAATTATTTCCATTAAACCCCATTTTTAAGTACAATTTGACTGGCCTATAATATGTCTAATACAGCTGACTATGATAACTACAACAATACTAAAATGTCAAATGGAGCTAATTATGATATATGGTTACCTGGATATGGTGATGATGGTTGGTGGACCCGGCAGGGAATCTAGCAAACCCACGAACGAAGTATTGACCATAGTGATGATATCATCTCTTGCTGTCACGTGATGAGGCAGTTCTGTGTCGTCACAAGTGCACCCTGCATCATGCACTATCTCCCAGTCGACCTGCTCATCAGGATAGTTCTCCTCTATCTGCTGCACCAACTGCTGCACCATCACCAACCTGTCACAGAGAGAACTGTCTAGTAGCAATGTTGACCTCTCTCCTGCACCATCAACAACCTGTCACAGAGAGAACTGTCTAGTAGCAATGTTGACCTCTCTCCTGCAACATCAACAACCTGTCACAGAGAGAACTGTCTAGTAGCAATGTTGAACTCTCTCCTGCACCATCAACAACCTGTCACAGAGAGAACTGTTTAGTAGCAATGTTGACCTATCTCCTGCAACATCAACAACCTGTCACAGAGAGAACTGTTTAGTAGCAATGTTGACCTCTCTCCTGCACCATCAACAACCTGTCACAAAGAGAACTGTCTAGTAGCAATGTTGACCTCTCTTCTGCACCATCACCAGCCTGTCACAGAGAGAACTGTCTAGTAGCAATGTTGACCTCTCTCCTGCAACATCAACAACCTGTCACAGAGAGAACTGTCTAGTAGCAATGTTGACCTCTCTCCTGCAACATCAACAACCTGTCACAGAGAGAACTGTCTAGTAGCAATGTTGACCTCTCTCCTGCAACATCAACAACCTGTCACAGAGAGAACTGTCTAGTATCTCTCTCTTTCTTCTGTAATTTACAAACTGGCCAGAACAATCCCTGGACTTACATTCAATCGAGCGTAGGAAATCAGAAACACTACAACAAAGAAGAATAGTGGCACTCTATGATAGAAGAACGAACCAAAATTACATTACTTGTCTGGTTGATTTAATATTTTGACATGGTGGCGCATTAACTAGTGGTAAGGGTATGGTTACAAAGTATTAGGTGTAGCATAATAGATTATTAACTTTTATTTACAAAAAATTGGTATGAACTTAGCCAATAATAATAAATATTTAGTGTACACCTTAAATCGTCAGCAATAACGATGAACATTGAACACTAGTCAGCACAAAGTACAAATGATAGGAGTTTAAAAAATAAATATAGCTATATTATTTCTTATAACGGGTGGCTAGCTTGATGCAAATTTAGTCACCTATAAGAAATCGTAAATGAGTGGTTAAATCTACACACTTACGATGAAAACTAAGCACTAACCAGTAGCCTACTATTTTAGCAAAATTGATGAGCGTTTTCAAAAACAAGGTGGTTAAAATTCTGTTGCCAAGTTGACACATATAGCACAAAGTGTAAATCGGACATTTATGTTGTACATAACAACATGTCTGGATTATCTTACTTATTGTTTATCTAAATATTAATTTCCTTCATTAATGATTTAATATATGTGTTTAAATCATCTTAGAGTCAGTACAATAAAACGAAATGTAGGCCTAATCCTAAAGTCAGTATTGTGTTCGTTCAATCATGCGTGAATATCTGATATTTTAAATTCCGATAGAAATGATGAGATGGCAGATTTCAACCTTACATCAAGAAAAGGCTTTAATGGCGACAAAGGCATTTGCCTAGACAAGGATAGATAAGGTAATGTGTACAGTTAATTATTATTATTATTATTATTATTATTAGCACCACGTCTTACTACCCATTCGGGTTATACGCACTTACGCTAATGTGTAATGGTAGGGTGATAGTGAGATGAAATGGAGGACCTACAGTTTAACGTGGAATCCGAACCACGGTGGTGGCCTGGCATTCCACACATTCACAAGATGTCTTGTCAGAGGTGTAGGAAGGGCTTGGAAATCAGATAAATCTGTGCCGGGACCGAGGATTGAACCCCGGCTGCCAGCACAGAAGTCTGACACCTTACCCCTAGACCACCAGGTCACCCCTGTACAGTTAACCCCACACGCGGATTGATGGACGGACATATTTGAAGACCGTGCTTGCCAAGATTGTTTGATTGTTTCCTCAATAACCTGTCAAATGAACGTTTCCAAATGGATCAATAAAATTGATATTAATTTTCAAACATAGTTCTGCATGGGTGAAGAAAATATCTTCTATGTGAATTACCAGAGCTAATTCGATGCAATGAAGTAGAAGAATTAAAACAACGTTTTCACTGGATGTAAAGAATATATTTCAAATGGATGAATGAAGGTAGATCTATTTTCAAAAGAAGATGACATACACTGTTGGAAAGACAACACGCCATTCAGTTTCCCTCATACGCACTACCAGCAAATTATAAGGATTGAAAACATATTTATAGAAACTTGTTGCCTCCTGACTACTATCACCCGGTGGAAGAAAGTACTGGCAGTAAAATACGAGTAATATAAAATTTAAATAGATCTATTCGACACAAATTTAACAATATTTTCCACATTTATCCATGTATCCCTATACTGTTAAACCAAGAAATTTAGCACAATTGTTATCTTATTTATGTTTGATATATTTATCCAAAAGGTAAACACCAAGATGGGATATTTTCTTCTTCTCATGAACGTAGAATCCTCCAAGGATAGAGGATCCAAGGATAGGTTTACCTACCCCACATATCTTCGAGAAAGAACATTTTAGGATTAGTTTCAACAGCCTTATGAATATTGGGCAGTTACGTTGACCAATTTGCAGTACATCACTTAGGGAAATCTTCCTAGTATTTATTAATACGGAAGATATAACCAAATTTAAGCCGGGGATTGGTGTAGGTTCAACAGTCTTGGAAGTTTGTACACGGTATGGATAGTACAGACATCCTTAACGTCGTAAGGTATCATTTTAATGGTCGAGTGAACTGTTAGATCATGCTCTTTGAGTAAAGAATCAATCATATCGTCACATCGATACGATCCTTTAGCAGTTAATCGTGTCAACATCATGTTTTTTATATTCCGATTGAATCGTTCTACGACCCTAATCTTGAAATTGATATAAGTTGATTAATAATAAGTTCTCTTAATTCCCATAAGGGCCTTTAAATCTACTTTTAAAGACTCTAACCCGTTTGAAGCTGGTGTAAAGAAGATGAACAATTTGCTGTTATTTGACGAAGTACATGTACCATATCAACAGCAAAGTTCTTTTCAGTTTTAGCCTTGGTGGGTACAGCCCAGGCACGTTTGGAATATACATTGATGACAGTGAGATGGCACTTGTAAGCTTTAATTGAGCTGAATTAAGTAATTATCTCATATGATCGATGAAAGTATTAAATACCTGTACATTACAACGTGCAACATCACGTCTAAGATATATAATCAACAACTGCTCATTAGAGGTTGGTTTCTAGAAATCAAATTCTCTATGCCCGTTAACCTAATGGGCTACGGTTCTAGGGGAAGGCGATAGATGAGTTCGTTTGGCAGGGGAGCCAAGCGTGTCAGTGCCCTATACTCCACAGGCACTTTACCCTCACTTTGGTACAGGTTGCACAACAAAGTCTATTATATCTTAAATAGACTTTGAGAAAGCTATCAAAACAAGAACTTACTAATTATTTTATAGATGTAACTTTATGTTAATCATAATTGCAAGTATGGAAACGATTAATAAGTAACTTCAAATATTAAAAGAATGTTTCTACTTAACTTGTAAATCCCCTTACAAACAAGAATCAGCTCAGCCTTGAAGATGTACTTCAGATGGGCGTTGGCTAGCACCTAGAAACTTTAGGGCAACCACAGACTGTACATACCATCCATCCCGGAAATATATCACCATCCAAAGTGTGTGTTGATCCTCTTTATATTGTTAACGAAGTAGCCGCGTCCCATCTTTAGATCTGTAAGATTTGTAGGGACCATCTTCATATTACCTACTGTACTCATAAAGATAGCACTGTACTCGCTAGAAATAATTAATTCAAATGATTTTATATTAAAAGATAAAGCCAATATAGGTTACTCTAGACATTTCCCAGTTGAAACGTGACTCTGTTCATGGTGAGCAGGGATGCGTACTTGACTGATTTAAGTTAGTCCACACGTTGAAGAGAGAGAGTTGAACGCTGTTAGAACCAAATTCCTAGATGGTAGTTATGGATAGATAGCAAATTTCAAATTAAGATAAGATTTCTCAGAAAAAGTTCTATAATAAAGGGGTAGCACGATGACACGATGATACCGAATTTCTTCAAGAAAGTGTTATAGAGTCCGGTAAGCTAGAATTTTCCTAAGTACAAGTCTTAAAGAAAGATGGCAAAGAGCTAATATCGAGTTTTCTCCAGAAAACACTATAGAGTCCGCTTAGCACATATTTTCCTCAGATAATGCTTTAGAGATAAGTGATAACAAGATAAGATTGAATTTTAGCCTGGAATTTGTTATAGGGGTGGCTTAGCTAATGTTTTCCTAGGAAAGATATCTAGAGACAGGTGGTAGAATATGATCGAATTTTCCCCTGGAAACGTCATAGAGCTAAACTTGAATTTTTCTCGAAAAATGTTTTGGAGTCAGATGGTGACTTGATAATGTCGAATTTATCTAGGAAATTGTTATAAAGTCATTTAAACTCAAATTTACCGAAAAAATACTCTAGAGTAAGGGGTATCACGATATGATCTAACTTTACTTGGAAGATTTTTATAGAATCAGCTAAGCTTGAATTTTCCTAGGAAAATTGTCTGGTTTCAGTAGGTAGTACATTAAGGTCAAACTTTCTCCGGCAAATGGTATGGAATAGGCTAAGATCAGGAAAACTATCCAAAGTCTATTAACATGACGAAACGCTTGATTTATTTTAATTCTCTAGAGTTATATAGGTAATAATTTATCCCGGAAAACTGTTTAGGATCAGTTGCAAGCATTAAAAGGTGTAATTTTCCCCCATAAAATCCTTTAGAGTCAGCTATGCTGGAGGTTTCATCGAAAAAATATCTAGAGCTATGCCGTAGCTTGATACGCTCGAGTATTCTTTGGAGTTGGCTCTGGTGGAATATCCTCTGGAATATTGTTTAGAGTTGAGTGGAATAACGACAAGCTCGAATTAACCTCAGAAAATTGTTTTGGGATAAGTGGCAAAGTGGGGCGAGTTTTGCTCGGAAAATGGTAATGAGTCAGCTGAGGTCAAATTTCCTGGTCTAAAGTTAGATGCTATAACGTTAAGACCAAATGTATGAGGGTGAAAGTGAATGGAAGATTTCCTGGAATGCGTATGAAGTTTCTATCAAGGAAATTATCTCAGGATGTGTATCAAAATGAGATAATTTAAATAAGGGATTTTTTTTCCGTAGTATGCGTGAAGATGATTATTGACTCAAGAACGTGGAAAAAATATATTTCTCGTGAAGGTAGCTAAAACCAAAATGGACTCAAACCCACCCCACAAGAGGCAATTATGTTTGTTGGACCGGTTTAATCGACTCGGCTTGCCAGAGATTCTCATACAACGGCGAAGAATAGAGGATTTTAAGGGTGGAGGGAGGTGCAGCATCGTTGCTCCTAGGGTGGAAGAACAAGTCTAGAAGTCAAGGTTAGAGCTAAGCTACACTGCATATTACCAGTCTAGCGGGCAGGAAAACGAGTTTGGAAGTTATAGCACTAGTGGGAGTAAGACGTGTGAACTATTCTATAGTGACCTTGAGGTATGGTGTCACACGAGAACTTAAATGTGGGGAAGGGTGGCTGAACAACTATAGTGAAATGATGGGAAAATACGAGTATAAGCGTTGTATACTGATGGCACCCTCACGCTTTCTGCGTGTTGTGAAACACCTGATCTCTGAATGGGTCATCTACACACGAGTAGCTCATACACCATTGGCTCAACCAGCTGTTATAAAAATCCCCATATCAAAGAGGGCATCGTGATTAGAGATGGGCAAAACCGTGATTTTACGATATCAGTGATTACAGTGACTGTGATTTTAAAATATCGGTGATTTGTATCAGTGATTTTTCACTGTGACCTGTATTCACAGTGTTTTGATGGACCGAATATTTTTTCACTTTCCAACCACGGTGAAGGCTAGTATTTAGCTGCTGTCCGAGTATCGAGTATCTAGTATGGAGTATGGAGTATGGAGTATTGAGTATTGGATATTTAGTATTTACTCGAATACTCCCATGAGTATCTGTTGGAAGGAAACTAATCACTCGGGTGTTTGGCGGCTTGCAATGGAATTCGATACTTAAAGGCCTAACATAAGCTCTTCCTGTCGGCACTGACATTGACAATCGACATACTGCTACCTAATCTTCAGGTTTCATCTGGGTTTTATGTTGCCTGACTAATGTACAGTCAATACAAAAGTATGCGTTTTAAGATGTTTCATACAGTTGATAAGAAAAGAAAGCAAAACATACTGTTTTTGAAAAATGAGCTCTACGAAATCAAGTGTTTTAAATAGAAATAGCACGTAAAACATGCCAGTCAATAAGGTCGATTCTCAATTATCTGGTAGAAAATAAAAAATAAAAGAATAACAAGGGCCGCGAAGCGAGTATTTACTCGAGTGTCTTGAGGAAGCAATACTAGCTCCGTGGCTCGAGTAACTGTTGCAATCTGATGCGAGTATAGAGTATTTCCGATCACTGATATCTCAATCACCGATACCCTTAAGATCGAGTCACTGGGAGTATCGATGATCAAATGGTATCGGTGAAAAAATCACAGTCAGTGATATATCGCCCATCTCTAATCGTGATGCAGAGACAGCCCACCATTTAGGTTGTGACAGTAAACTTGTGCACCAATATAAGGGACGTCAATGACGCTTGTTGGGAGAATCTGAATGCATTCTACTACTGTCTTTAGAGTTTTCTTGATTCGTATTCATATTAAAGAGGAAAAAATTGTTTCTTTGTCAAATAATGTTGGTCTACTTTTAGCAAGCTTAGTACAATAATTGATGTTTGAAGTATTGAATTAAAGCTATACCCAAATCAATTTAAACGCTGATTGGAGGCAAGCTACGGACATTTTTGTTAGAGCATCTGTTTATATCAACAAAGCCGCGGTTGCCCGTGGTATGGCTTAGCTCCGGAAAACTCTAAATAAAAATATTCTTATTCACTCTACAAAGTTCGCAACGTTAGTAGAAATACAGACTTCCGGCATAAAGACGACATCGAATGATACAACTGTCACCAGAAAAATCAAACTGTTCATACAGGATTAGTCAATGGCTTCAAGTCATGCACTAAATGCAGTAAATAATTGTAGAATATATAATTAATATAATTCTCCAATTGAGAGAAAAGTTGTACTATTGGGGGGCTTACTTCAGAAATTGCCTACCAGCTTTTCCTTGTGTTCATAGGATAGCAATCTACCAGATCCGCATTAAATACTCTCTGAACAATGGGTGATGGAAGACTGAACATTGGGTGATGGAGAACTAAACAAAAATTAAAGATTTAATAAAAATTTCTATTGACAGCTCGACAGTTCTCGAAACAGTTTCAAATAGGTTAAGACCGTCTGATATTTGATATATTTTCTGGCACAGCCATCTTGTTTCCGTACAATGATGAAGTTAGAGACCACGAAATGAGGTGTTGATTATGTTAAAAGGAGAAGTCTACCAGGTCGAATGTGGTAGGGTACAAGGACTGTTTTGCTGACAAATTGAATTCTCACACCTACTACTCTACTAGACCTTGTCTCGCTCAGCTTTGTTCTTGAAAACGGGCCTTAGTATAATAATCAACGCCAATCACTTATTACTCTTCATGTGTACTTATTTCACTCTTGCATACGGCCTTAGCACACACAAAAGCACGCGGTTTGTTGAGTTGTTTACACATTTGTACGTACGAGAGACTTCATTTAACTAATGCTCCCCTTTTAAAACGTAGCGACTTTTGTTTGAAACATGGTTTTCTAAAGTGCTTTGTTTTATTGGTATTTATATCTACTAATTTAAATGCCTTGCATTTATTTAAAGTTAAAATATCTTATAAAATATAGGACAGATAAATAAATGTTTCAGATAGCCAATGTTTAATTTTTTTGTATAAAACAAGACTTAGCCAGAAAATATAGTTTTCTCATTTAAAAAACAAAGTTTGCCTTGAAATGACATTGAAAGCGTTCACTAAATCAAAAATAAATAACGCTGTTCTCTTTCGCCATTAAAAACAAACAACTTTCCCTCGAAACATAGATTTCTAGAGTGCTTTGTTCTCGAGATATTAAGGTGTGTACACTTAAATGCCTCACCCTGTATATTACATTGACAACTTGGTGAGATGTTCCCTTCGACCTTCCTCATCCCTGACAAACTAGCGTTTGTGGTTCATATGTGTACAAGCTGAACGTGTAGTAAGACGTGGTGGCAAAAAAGGAATAGTAAGTATGATACAAGGTTCTTTAACTTACATCGGGATCTTCTTACGAATGTACAGTACATATTATTGAAGACTTTACAAAATACAAACTTTTTTTGTGTCAACATTGATAACGTTATACTATTTTATTATTGTTATTTTATAATGTATGGATAATATGTATCAAAGGGAAATTTTAGAACACTTTTTAATTGTTTTTCATACTGTGAAATAGCATCACTTTAGGATTGGTCACAAATAAGAATAAAGTACACTTTCTAAGGACACTGCTAGAATATGTGATGTTTACCATTCATTTATACTTTGGTGTTTGTCATATTTCAAATTTAACTGTCTTTGTTGAATTTTCTTAATATTAGTGTGAACAAATTTATGAGGGCTCCAGAATGTATTTGTTCTGGCGCAAGAGCTCCTTCGCCCAAGAGGTTTGGGGGTCCCTGCTCTAGCGCATGCGCTTCACACGACTTGTGTCTTTATCGTGGTTAATCCGACCCGGCCTAGGCTTGGCATATCATGTTCTGCGTTGTCTGTGATGTATGAATGAAACGGACATTTCAAATCTATACTTTCAATGATAAGTTATGTCACATTAATAGAACTAAAGAGTACGGTTTGGGCTGAAAACAAAATTATTCTGAAAAAAATGTCATTTTTGGCTACAAAATGGGATAAAATCAAATTATCGGGGTATAAAAAGATTACTTAAATATGATTAAAAAGACTTAATTTAATCACTGTTTAATTGTTTAGGAATTAAAAAATATTTTTATTTAATATATTATAAATATATCATTTTTTACATGTCTTAATATGCATTTCTTAAATAAAATACATGAACTACTTTACCTTAGCAATGGTACGTAAAAAGAAATGAATCATTTTATCATATAAATATACTTATTAAAATAGTGCAATCAAATTTGTATTTAGCCTAATGTGGACGACTGAAATTTAATGTAGTTTTCAAACGACTTTACATTCTAGATTTACATAAATGTTTAGAATATTTCGAGTCTTGTGTTGTTCACCATCTAGCTACGATAATATAGTAGGGAAGAGGAACACGATATTGAGAGGAAGTTAACTCTCTTTCACGGAGAAAACAATTTGGGGGTGGAGGGGGGCGAAATTAACCTCAGTAAACACTCAGATGTAGTAAACTTGTTTGGTCACAGTGTCATCAAAATAATACGTTCTAGTATTAAACAGTTTTGATGTATGTATAATATATACATATATATTATTTTATAATAGGTTTATGTATTTTATATATAATATATGTATATAAATATATATTATATGTATATAATATATGTGTGCATAGTGTATGTATATATAAACACATTACATATATATATTTTTATATATACATACACTGCACTAGTAAAAGAAAAGATGGATTAAATATCTAAGCTATAATGTTTGTTATTTACGGTTGGATGCAGCTATTACAGTAGTTATCAAATATAAATACGGTTGGATTGTGATATAACGTAATTATCAAATATAATAGTCTCGCTATTTAATCCATCATGATATGTTCATTCGTGCATTTGCCAATGTAAAGCCCTCCAAAGTCGAAGTTGGCTGCGTTATCTGATTGCTCGTGATCTTTATTGATCACTCATATGTAGATTTCCTCACGTCCATCACAGACTAGTCCTTAAAATATGAGTGAAAAGTGACTCTAAACACGAGACGATTCATGAGAGCTCAGTGCTCAGAGCATTGGTGTACTGAGCCAAGGTTCCCGGGTTCAATTCCCGTGTCCAGGTGTCATTTTTAAATTTAAAGACTATAGTATAAGATTATTATTATTATTATTATTATTATTATTATTACTAGCACCGCGTCATACTACCCGTTCGGTTTATACGCACTTACGCTAATGTGTAATGTTAGGGTGATTGTGAGATGCATTGGAGGACCTACAGTTTAACGTGGAATCCGAACCACGATGGAGGCTTGGTATTCCACACATTCACAAGCTTTGATTAATACATGTCTTGTCAGAGGTGAAGGAAGGGTTTGGTAATCAGATAAATCTGTGCCGGGACCGAGGATTGAACCCCGGCTGCCAGCACAGAAGTCCAACACCTTACCCCTAGACCACAAGGTCATCGCTAATAGTATAGTATAAGAAAATCCAAAATGTACTACGGGTATTTTTGTCCATATATTTTAAAATGCATTTATATTTGAGCAAACTTGTCATTTTAAACAGTGTAATAGGTCAAACCCGCTACAACCGAATACATAGCTCACGTTTTAACAAATACCATCATTATTCACGTATGTAAAATAGAAAATTGTTGCAATATATATCCTAAATGTTATTTAGGTCTGAATATTAGTTTGTTTAAGATAACACAAAGCCCGCGGCTATGTGCCCTCGTGTTTGGTCACTATTACCGCGCTTCTTAGGGTACATCGTTCTGAATCAAGTCCCCTGTAGTTGTGCCACTGTTGCACTGAGTCTGTCCATCTGTTGCTTATGACGGGAAAATACTTGTAGCCCGCAGGACGCAACAGGCTCACAGATGTACACCTACATACTCATGGAAAACAATGAGTAATTACGTGCGCAACAAAACAACATCTTTACAACACTCAGCTGCTACCACGATGACGGCATGTGCTGCTGTTCTTTCACACAAACATGTACTGTACATTGGACTCCTTTGGAGAAAATGTCGTGAACTACTGATTGGAGTACTTGATATGATTATTTGAGAGATTGCCGTCTGTCTGTCAATCTGTACGCCTGTATCTCGGCTTGGAGCCGAAACCGTTTTGCTGATCGGTATAAAGCTCGGTACTTTGGGTTTTCATAAGGTTTCCTAGAGAGTTTTCATAAGGTTCCTAGAGGGGTTTCATAAGGTTCCTAGGGGGTTTTCATAAGGTTTTCCTATAGGGTTTTCGTAAGGTTTCCTATAGAGGTTTCCTAAGCTTCCTAGAGGGTTTTCATAAGGTTTCCTATATAGTTTTCATAAGGTTCCTAGAGGGTTTTCATAAGGTTTCCTATAGGGTTTTCGTAAGGTTTCCTATAGGGTTTTCGTAAGATTTCCTATAGAGGTTTCTTAAGCTTCCTAGAAGGTTTTCATAAGGTTTCCTATATAGTTTTCATAAGGTTTCCTATAGGGTTTTCATAAGGTTCCTGGAGGGTTTTCACAAGGTTCCTAGAAGGTTTTCATAAGGTTCCTAGAGGGTTTTTATAAGGTTCCTAGAGGGTTTTAATAAGGTTTCCTAGAGAGTTTTCATAAGGTTTCCTATAGGGTTTTCGTAAGGTTTCCTATAGAGGTTTCCTAAGCTTCCTAGAGGGTTTTCATAAGGTTTCCTATATAGTTTTCATAAGATTCCTAGAGGGTTTTCATGAGGTTCCTAGAGGGTTTTCATAAGGTTCCTATAGGGTTTTAATAAGTTTCCTATAGGGTTTAATAAGGTTTCCTAGAGAGTTTTCATAAGGTTTCCTATATGGTTTTCATAAGGTTCCTAAAAGGTTTTCATAGGGTTCCTTAGAGGGTTTTCATAAGATTCCTTAGAGGGATATTTGGAATTAGCTGTCCATCCCTAAAAATAAATTTAAAAACATGACAAATAATACCTTATGCTTGTTTACTGGGGGGAATTTTTCTAAGGGAAGTTTAATAATACACAATATTTAAAATTTTAAACATTTTAAAAATAGCTTGTACACTCAATTGTACCCTGAAAGTTAGCACACTTTTATTTTACTATTCCACTATGGGGTAATTTATAATATAAGGTCATAATGTAATCCATCAAGGAATGTTCTGAATAAATGGAATGTACGTTTTGGTTCAAAATAGCCATCAGGGGAGAGCAGAATGTATTTTGTGTTTGTTTTTTTTAAAGAGAGATTGATTGAAGTTTATTAATAAGTGATTTTGTAAAATAGTCATAGACAATCTGAGAGAGTGTGTACTATTGTGGAGTGCCAACTATTCTCAGTTTTTATCAAACGTGAGCTTGTGTCATAGTGAGGGTGCAAAGTTAGATAAAGCAAGAGCTACTTTATGCCCCCCAAAAAATAAAACCATAGTTATAGATAACACACCGTGGCACTAGGGATAGGCCTATTTGCTAGTCGCTGACACCCAGCAGATCTTCTTGAAAAGTGTTTGAATGGAATTAATTTGTTTGTAGATGGCCGGGATTGAAACTAGCTATAGTATAACTAGGAATAGACCCTCTTCGGTGGCCACGTCGTCTAAGGAGCTACTCTCGCAGTAGATTTGACTGATAATGAAGATTGGGGGTTCGAATACCGGTCGTGGTACTAAGGGTGATATTTATGGATGGTTTTATACTTTTATTTCACGGTAATGCGGGTATATTTTGTCCAATTTATCCCTCCTCATCCCTAACACATCAGTGTAGTAAGCATACATACGTATAGCCAGTGGCGTAGTCCTAAGGAAGAGGGTAGCTGGTTGTTCATTACCACAATTTAAACTGACTTTATTAATAAACATTCTAAATATCAAATTGGAATAGGATTTTTTTAAACTTATATTATTGTTTAGTTGTTCTCTAGCTACTAAGACAATATGTTATAAGGTAGCGGATCTTAATGGCAATGTAACTCAATGTATTAATTATAATGATAGCTCGCAATGCGTAAACTCATTTATATTATGCTCAGGAACAGCTTCATCCCTGACATAGTTAGAGATGAACATTTTCCGGGAAATTTTGAATCGGAAAATATTCTGCAGTAGAGAATTGTTGAGGAGGGGTTAAATTGTGGAAGTGGTACCTAGAGCCTAATATACTCCAAGATATCGTGTGTTAAGAGAAGAGTGGGCTATAATAAGTGGGAGGGGTCACGATAGTGGGGGAGGGAGAGTTAACAAGCACGGAGACTAGGGGGGTAGACAACTGTCCCAAACATATTTTAATTAACTTATTGATGATATAAAATTAAAGTTTGAGCTATGAAAATAACGGGTCTACAAAAGCTCGCATTCATTTGTCTCTTTAATAATTACTTTTAGCACCGCGTCTTACTAACCGTTCGGGCTATACGCCTATGTACTGAGTATGCTAATGTGTTAGGGATAAGGAATTGCAGCTGCATTTGAGTGGAGTGAGAGGGGAAAACAATTTAGGAAATCCTCTCTCAGTGCACCCGACAGGGATCAAATATCGACCTCCCTGTCATCGGCAGTCTAGTCTATTACTAGAGTAGCGCATTAGACTGTGAAACCACCAAAGCTTGGTTGATAATGTTTCTGGTGTCAACGCCCTTAAGAGAAATTAATCTCAAGTATAAACGTTGACATTTGGGATATCTTTATCTCGATTACATTAGTTCCATTTAATCAGTTGAAATTATTTTACAGAAATAATAATTTGCAAATGTTCCGTCTCACATCTCTAGACATGGCGCCATTTTTTATCCATCGTTGACCAATGATGCAACAACCAGATCTGGACGTTGATGTGTCCCATTGCCTTAAAGGAGGTCCAGTGATTTCTATAAACATTACTTAGGCGACAAGGTTAATAAGCGGCATAGTGGAGTAGGTATTGAGCTCATTACACTAAAATTACGTTCACACTCAGCAGAACTACGAGTAATTGACGTTAAGCAGTCTGTTAGAGGCTTTGAGGTCCTGTAGAACGTCTTCCTCATCAGCCAACATAGTCCAGAAAGACGTCCAATCATTAATTTAGTTATATTCTAAGTGGCTGCAAAAGATGTTTATGAATTCCTTGTTATTTGCCACTTCCATATTACTCTGCCACAAGAGAGAACCAAGGGGTTTTCCACTCTTAGCTATTTTATACTTTATTTTACTCTTCTCCCCGAGCTAAATTTCATTTATCTATTAATTATTCATATTTTACACCTTCCCGGCTTAACTACTGCACTGTGTATAGTACACACGAGCTGTGAGTGAAATTACAAAACAATAGAAACATTTGTTTCATTAAATTAGTTACAAACAATTCTAAATGATATACACGAACAAAATATTACTACACATCTATGATATCGGCATATTTTAATCTTTTGGTAGGAATTAGAAACAGAATAAAATACTATTTGTACTAGTACTTTCGCGGTGGGAGGGTGGAAAACCATTTAGTAAAAAATAAATGAACAGTACAGCTGGCTGGGATTAGAACTCCAACCTCCCATTCGCAGGCAGGCCAGGTCGTCCCGCATGACAGCTCTCAAGAGGAAACTATCAATTACAAGTCTTGGAGGGGTGCGGCCAATAATTAGTTTAATTACTGGTTTCCTACCAAAGATAATTGAAGTTGAAATGTTATTGATAAATATCATTGTTCACTGTCACACGCCACACAGCCGCCTTGATCTCCCGTGTAGGCCACGTGCAGTACAATTAGTATCGATGTTTTGTATTCTCGGGGGATGGCGAGGGGAATTGACAAACGTTCGTTTCACTACCTTGTAGGTACACCTCACATCGTCCACAACATGCTATATTAGAGTTATATTACCACATGTTTGGAAATAAGCAGTCAAATATTATTTAATACGTCAAGTTACTTTCTCGCATCAAGGGAAAATGTTGATTGTAATCTTGAAAACTTTCGACCTAGAAATTATAAGGAATCTTTATGTTTTATTTGTGTGCGAACTCAAAAGAGTGTATTTTACATTCTTTACATTATGTCTGTTTGGTTTGTTTGTGTTTGTTTGTCTGTTTGTCTGTTTGATTGTTTGTCTGTTTGTTTGTTATATACTAAAAAGTAAAACCTCGGGATATTTATTTGATATTGACCCTTGACCCAGGTTGCTATTATTATTGATCCTTCAAATATGGTTCTAAATATTTTATTTAAAATGGATATTAAGGGTGTAGTTGACCTCTCATAATAACACTGTATAGTTGGGTTTTGGGTAAATATTTGTCAAAGTGTGTTTATTGACGAGAGATTTTCCACAATTAAAAATATTTTGAAAATGGCTCTAATGATTCTGTAATATAATTTAATATATTTTATAACCGGGGAGTGTTTGACATAACAAATAAAGCTGTATAAGCTACTTGTTTTTTGGGAGGGAAATGTTTTTTTTTTGTTCTAATTGATGACTGTTTTTTGATTTGAATTTGAATTTGAATATTTTACTAAATTGATCGAGTGAGTTGGTTTAAAATGAGTATTTAAGATTTTTTACATTATAAATAATAATAATATATATTTGCTTTATATAAAAAATTATTGATTATTATTATTGATGACTGATTTTGATAAAATTAAAATATTTTGAAAAGAGCTTTAAGGAGTGTTTTAAAATTGTTATCTGGGGACTATTTTACATGATAAATAATTATATACATTTATTTTTATATAAAATTTTTTTTAAAGTGATTTACTTATGATAAATTAAATAAAATTTAAAATATTCCTTGAATATGGGTTTAAATTAATATTTGTTAACAGTTTTTCAAAAATAAATTAGAATACATTTTATTTTTACAAATTAAATAAACTAGAGTAATTTACAATCAATTTTTGTTTTTTATAAATTTTATATTTGTTTAAAATACATAGACAATTTTTATCTCAATTTTTATATATAACCAGTGTTTATTTTAATTAACAAGATAAGTTTGTTTTTAGGAGGAAAACTACACTAAGTAATTTCATGCAGATTGTTTGTTAAAAGCAAACTTTCGGCTGGTTATGAATTTACATACCTTAACGTAATAGAAAATACGTTGGCGATTTTACAATAATCCAATATGGCGTCTAACCTAAATACAAAATGGCGTCAAGGGGCTTATTTAAAGCCCAACTTTTACCTTTAAAATTAAGTTTATAATAGCGATAGACTCTTTTAATTGTTGAAATATATAGTATTTGATTTGATGGACAGCAAGCCTAGAAAGGTTTAATCCTATAAATTTGTATGATTGATTTTCACTCCCAAGGGATCCTTGAACAAATTCAAATCAGTTGTAGAGTCGACAATATTGGAAATCTACAGCAAAATCCATAAATCAAAAATGGCCACCCAAATAGTGTAAATTTAATTATCTTATCTTGTAATGCACCTGGAAAGGCCATTTTGGCTTATCATCCGTTCATGTTTTTATCAGGTATTTCCATTTACCAACAAAATAAAACAAGGTGGCCACATTTTCATCCTCTTACAACAATTTATATCTTCAATAATGGCTCATACCACTGTTATATAGTATTGAGTGTTTCAAAGGCACTCTATCCGATCTCATCGGCTCAATCAAGGGTTATTTGAGTCACTATTCTGATACTGAAAAAGCCATCGTCTTCGACAAAGACAAAGATGTATTGGCCAAGGACCATTAAAGAATAAGCCGATCTGGTGAAATTGTAATCGATTATGATCTCACCGTCACCAGCCCTCTTCCAAAAAGGAATGCAATAATGGAGAGCAAGTGCAACAAAAAAAGACTGCAAGTGTGTTGGGTTCATTCATTCTTGGAGAGAATGTCAAGGCTGAGACTCATGATGATTCTACCTTTAGCCAAATCGTTTGTTCTTGACGCTGCAAGCCGTGATAAAGGTTATATCCGTTTTCTGAGTGAGGACACAGCTGTGTTTGTTCTATTTGTCTATTGGGTATATCAAGAGCATCTGTATTCCAGAGTGCAGATGGAGCGGTGGGAATGAAGAGTGCTTGATATCAATAGACCTGTGCTAAGCTTGGACAAAATGTCTGCAGTTACTTGGCATAATCTCAGTGGCCGTGACACAGACTCGTATTCATTCGGTAAAGACAAGGCAACCGCACTGAAAACGTTGCTTGCAGGGGAATTCAACGGGCTAGCTGATGTGCTGGAAGAGGTTAATGCTACATCGGAGGCTCTAATGGAGGCTGCTATGGCTTACTTCACTGCCGTATTTGGTCAATCGCCAGGGACATCGCTGGAGTCTGCTAGATTCTAACTCTTCACTAACAAGAAGCAAAGTCACAACATTATGGCCTTACCTCCAGCCTCCCCCAACATGTTGCACCATGTTCTTCAGGCCCATCTTCAGGGGATATTGTGGAGAGCTTGCAGCCAGTATGCACCCCCAGATGAATCGGTTGATATAACTCAATCTGGGTGAAATTTAAAGGATGGAATCCCAACTCTAGTTATTGCTAATGGTGACACAGCTCCACCAGAACTCATTGATACACTTAAATATCACTGTAAGGCAAAAGGCAAGCTGTGTGTCAGTGAGGTTTGAGGATGCCACAAAGAACGTATTTCATGCACATCATATTGCTACTGCTACAGCAAATAATGATGTTTAAATACATTAACTAAAAAGTAAAATCTGTAGTTACGAACGAAGGTTATTCAGCAGGTGGGGTTGATCAAGACAAGTCCGATGATATAGAATAGGATGAATATGTTGACTATCCTGAGGATGAGGATTATCATACGGATTTCAATCAGGATGAATTTGCTGAATCTGATAACTTGGATGATTAGCGGCGGTAAATTAATCATTATTATTTACTGTAACAAATAATTATTTTGTGTTACTATAATTCAGCATAAAGAATGATTTTGTATTTAAATTTATTTAGTATTATTTTTTTAAACTCATTATGCCATTCATAGGTGTTTTGTATGATTCGTAATAATGTTCCCCATGTACATTATACTTATTAGGACAGCCATCTTGTGATAAGGCCATCATGTTTTCTTTTTTTCATAAATAATGTAAAATTAAATGCCTGATGAAAGCCTGAATATATTTAAAACAAAAATGACCTTTCTAGGTAAATTGCAATCCAATATGATTAAATTTACACTATTTTGGGTAGCTATCTTGGATTTATGGATACGGACATTGCTAATTGCCCAATTTTGTCGACTCTACAACCTATTTGAATTTGTTCAAATACCACCTGGGAGTACAAATCAATGATAAAAGTTCATAGGATAAAACATTTCTAGGTTTGGTTAGACAACACGTAGGAATGACAAATCGACTACAAATGAAGCAGCCAAGCATAGCTAATGAGGTCATGAGCAAAATATTATTTGACTGGTGATTCAATAGATCATCTAGAGTGAAAAATTCCTTATCCTCGTTGCTCGAATGAATTGTAGTATTGTTTCAAACTGCTTATGTAAGTCATAATAAACTGTTGTAATTTATTGAAACTTCCTTCAGCCGTCTTACATTTCGTAAAACTATCCAGTTATTATAATATTTCTAAAGCTTCTAAGGTAGCAGCTACCTTAAGACGTTTCCTTTGAACAATTGGGAAAATTGACATGTTTCAAGTAGGATTGATTCAATGACAACGACAACAACTCCTTGAGGTCATCTTTATCTTGTGGTTCATTCATTAGAAACTGATTAAAGTAAAAATGGTACAGTGCCAACAAGGTTACATTGTGAGCCTCGAATGATCTGTGAAGATGTCATCCACTGAGAATTTCACTAACTGTTTTAGATGAAATGATACCAGCCTCTATCCATGCTTGACCTATTCCCTTCCCTTACACTCCCTTATGCACATAGTTCCCAAAATATTACATGCAGTTCTCCAGGACGAAATAAAAACTACTGTATTATATACTCTCTTGAAACCCATAGTTGCATTGCCATATCGTAAAACTGTAAGTCAAGATGTAACATTTGGTGATGTTACATCATACTAACCCCTATACTAATCTTCAAGTCATACTACCCATTCTGTATGAAACCGAAATATTAATAAACTTCCTGCAATAGTAAGCTTCTCTATTGTAGTCCAATGTAGAATCCATCTACAATACTAAGCCATATCAAACAAGAATAAACTCCCTGCAATAAATAAAATGTTCATGTACTTACCCTTTGTATCGTATGGCTAGAACAACCTTCAAGACTGGACTGAACTCGCCGCGTCCTAAATTGAAGAGTGGGACGAACGAGCCTTGCTGTAATTGCATCTGATATGCCAAGTGATTCCGATGGGACTTAGTAATGACGCTCACAACAGTACCGGAATTACGACTAACCTGCCACTCTTCGGGAAAAACGGAATCTTCCGCCAAGACAGCACGTCACTGGTGTTCATGTCAAAAAGATCTTTTGTCAACACTGGCGGACGTAATGAAGAGAGGCCAGCCAATCCAAGCTTGATCGATGGTGTATGTGCTGATTTTCATCCAGTGAAGTGGCCGATGGGACGTCACCGACGTATATGGACAACACCCCCCTTTCAACCCCAGGTGACTAGGAATACTATTAAGGCCTGGTGATTCTAAAGACGATTTTACTATTAAATTGGACGCCTTCAGGAGAAGTCATGTCCTAGAATATTGTATTAGACGCCGTCAGGATAAGTCCGGTCCTGGACTTGGACATTTTCAGGATGTTTTCGTATTCTCTATATATTTATTTCATCGATATTATTTTAATAAACTTGATCTATGGCTTGTTCAATTTTGAAATTAAAGTAACGTATTTATTGGAATAAACCTGAATAGGCAATGTAAACTATTTGTTCAAATTAATATTGTTTGTAATACTAAATTTTGTAATGAGACACCTAATTATTTTTGCCGCCAATCAGGCGCTAGTATTAGTGAAGTCACTGAATATATCAGATTGCCATATTTTTGAACTAATCTTTGCTAGAAGTATTTTATTTGAATTGTCTGAATTTAGCTGTTTATGTAAACTCATCTTCTGACGATGTTTTCTTATTTAGAACGGTTTGGTAAAGTAACGTAAAATTTTGATGATAGATTGATTTTGACTTTGAATATTTTCCAAATTATTTAATTGAATTTAATTGTGGCTTATCCAGACTTCTCTTGTATGTTATATAATTTTTATTAACACGTAGGGTTCTTGCTAACGTCCGTAGTTGTGTCAACATTTAATAGTCCCGCGGGAGTTTGACCTATGGTCTGTAAGCCAAATTCTTGTGTTCCCCGAAATATCCGTACGATATTAAATTTAATTTCCTTTCTTTGTTGTTGTCTGTATTCAATGTAGCGTAGCAGATAACTTTCCTACCAATTTCAAAGATGCCCATATTAGGCTCTTTTCTTTTTGTATTCAATAAATATCTGACGACATTTATAAAGTAATTTGCTCAGATAGTCAACACTTTAGGTTGTTTTGTCAATATTCACTGTTGTGAAACTGACATTGTGTTGTTGAATTGAGTGGTTATCTCTTCAAGACTGACCTAGTTGACTTAAGAACATGTTTCACGTTTGGAAACATTCGCATGATAGTACTGCGCATTTGTTTAATATGATTTTCAACACAAACCCTGATGGATTTTTGAGGCCATGTAAATTATTGTTTAAATTGTTATTTTATTAAATTAAATATTCATATTGTTACCAAATTGTTGCTAATATCTTTCTTTTTTATAACTGTTTGTAGCTTACCCCCACTTTCCCTTTAGTCAAGTATGGCTGTAGATAAGAGGTAGTAGAATGGGTGGTAACAAAGACTTAAGCATGCTATCTTTCTGGACCCAATATATTTGTTGTTATTGCTCGGGCTTTCATTAACCCCGTGTATAAAACGTCATATCTATTTGGTGGTAATCTAATTATTGGATTGCAAATAACTGATAATTAATGCTAAATCTGAATATTCCTCTGAGAGACTATAGGCCCAACTCCACTTGGGGTGTGTGTTTGGATTATCACTTCAAATATCACATAGTTACTTTATTCATTTGTTACACTACATTCCACTTAATGTCCATTCTTTACACTTGACGTTTTGAAATGGAAAACGCATTCTTTAGATAATATGTAACCGCATTTGTTGAGAGGAAAAGGTTGAAGGATCGTTATTTTTCCCCACCGAGATTCTCTCGAAACTCTCCATCAGCAACCAATCCCAACTGATGCCATTCACTCCTCAAGCCCTCTACCCACCGAGATTCTCTCGAAACTCTCCATCACCAACCAATCCCAACTGATGCCATTCACTCCTCAAGCCCTCTACCCACCGAGATTCTCTCGAAACTCTCCATCACCAACCAATCCCAACTGATGCCATTCACTCCTCAAGCCCTCTACCCACCGAGATTCTCTCGAAACTCTCCATCACCAACCAATCCCAACTGATGCCATTCACTCCTCAAGCCCTCTACCCACCGAGATTCTCTCGAAACTCTCCATCACCAACCAATCCCAACTGATGCCATTCACTCCTCAAGCCCTCTACCCACCGAGATTCTCTCGAAACTCTCCATCACCAACCAATCCCAACTGATGCCATTCACTCCTCAAGCCCTCTACCCACCGAGATTCTCTCGAAACTCTCCATCACCAACCAATCCCAACTGATGCCATTCACTCCTCAAGCCCTCTACCCACCGAGATTCTCTCGAAACTCTCCATCACCAACCTATCCCAACTGATGCCATTCACTCCTCTAGCCCTCTACCCACCGATGTGAGTGTCTGTACAAACGCTAATGACCCCACTCACGCCAAACTTCCTGAAACAGTTGGTTGGGTGGAGTGAACTGACTTCATTGAAAGCGGTCCAATGTTCAATACCTAGTTGGGTGCTTTAGGCTGATAAGTCTAACATTTTCTACCTAGGGCTCAGCACACGAGCACTTACAAATTTCCTAAATTGGTATTGTTTTAGCGCCACGCTTTAATTACTAGGTTAATGAGCTAGGGAGGAGGAAAGTTGATCCTAGAGATAGTTAACCCACATTGGCGTGGAGAGAGAGTGGAAAACCACCCACAGCACACCCTAAAAGGACTTGAACTCTAATCTCCATATCATCCGCAGTCTAGTCTATTGCTAGGTTAACGCCTTTTCCCATGTGGCCACCGAGGCATGTTTATACCATTTAAATCTCCTCACATTATTTCGACAATAGATATCTTGAGTTGGCAAAATCCTATCATTGTAGCTTCATTATGTGATGGGCTCTATTGTGTGTGTGTGTGTGTGTGTGTGTGTGTGCGTGCGTGGGTGTGCGTGTGTGTGTGTGGGTTCGCATGGATGTGTGTGTGGGTGTGTGCTTTGGGTGAAGTCCGAATGTGTATAAAGTCAATATTTACAGTTAATGTTAAGAGAAAGAGGAATTAATATTTTTCGATGTTTATCTGGTATTATCCAGTCGCACTTGGATAGTGTAATATCTTAGTGTTGATGTTAGGTTGGTTAAGTTAGGTTAGACTAAGCTAGGTTAGTTTAGTGGAAAAAAGAACATTGAAAGGGGGCTTTTCGCAAGTTAGTCCATTTCCACTATCCTACTTCAGTTCTCAGATCAAAATATAACCTGTATTGAAACGTGCTTAGTTTTACAAATATCACTCAAGGTTATTTAAGTATTGCTAGATAATGTTGAGACTATCCGGATAATGATGAGTAAAATTACTTTTTATTTAGGTTTTAGTCTCTAGAATAATTTTGATGTCTCCCAACTAATGTGTGATTATCCATATTTTGCACATAACCCATCATAATTTTTTTTTAATATATATAGTCATAAGAATGTATTAATAGAGTGTACGTCAGAATAAAGCACACTTGTTAAGAGACATGAAGCTATTTGTTTGGTCTCCAGGGCTCAAAACAACGCGCAGTGTCAGTATTAGCAGGAAACAGGTGATTGTAGCTCGGGTGAGAAGGAAGGAGATAAGTAGCTGGCTCTCTATCAGGTGATCCTATCACACATTAAACTGGAGTCACGTATTAAATAACAATAAGGGCGTGTGGAATCAACGAGACCATTACGTACCACTTTCAGATACAGGTGTGAGCCTAAGAACAGATCAATGGCGTCATTCCCCAAACACTCCATCTCAACGACAGTGACGGTAATGTGTTGAGACACTAGATACTGGAGATATGAGACACTATATACTGGAGATATGAGATATTAGATTCTGGAGATATAAGACACTAGATACTGGAGATATAAGACACTAGATACTGAAGATATGAGACACTAGACACTGGAGATATGAGACACTAGACACTGGAGATATGAGACACTAGATACTGGAGATATGAGATATTAGATTCTGGAGATATAAGACACTAGATACTGGAGATATGAGACACTAGATACTGAAGATATGAGAAACTAGACACTGGAGATATGAGACACTAGATACTGGAGATATGAGACACTAGATACTGGAGACATGAGACACTAGATAATGGAGATATGAGACACTAGACACTGGAGATATGAGACACTAGACACTGGCGATATGAGACACTAGATACTGGAGATATGAACTACTAGATACTGGAGATATGAGACAATAGATACTGGAGATATGAGACAGTAAATACTGGAGATATGAGACACTAGACACTGGAGACATGAGACACTAGATACTGGAGATATGAGACACTAGACACTGGAGATATGAGACACTAAATACTGGAGATATAAAACACTAGATACTTTAGACATGACACACTAGATACTGGATACTTGGATCACTATATTCTAGGGACAAACACCAATTCATTCAAAATCAAGTTGTTTCTAGAATGTGTTGGCGAGGCTAATGGCCGACTGGTTAATTTCCCGTGAGAAGTGGGTCTATCTATATTTGTTTGAACATTGCCAACATTCTCTAAAATCAGATCGTTTATAATTTATTTGTCTGATATATTAAAATGCTACTCTACCTACTTTCATGTATTACTACACCAATGGGTCATTCAGATGGCTTTGTCTTTTATTTTAATTTTACATGCTATTTAATAATTACATTATTTTGCACCGTATAATCGTGTATAAATACTCGTTTGATTTACCCGTACATAAACACGCATTTTGGGTAGGAATTAAGAATTTACAATTTGCAAGAATTGCAAGGCCGTAGTCGGGGGATTGGGTGGGGACTGGTGGAGGTTCAAACACACACACCCACAATTTGATGACCAAAATATATATGGCTTTATTTATGGTTAAAACCATATCAGAATTAAGCACAAGTACAAATCGTGGACTGTGTTGCCATAAAAAGCACTTCAGAGACTTTCTTTAGATGTTTAATATTTTGACTTTTTCCTATCCTTCGGCAGCTAGGCGACTATGTTGCCATAAAAAACACCACTTCAGATAGCTTCTAGAGGTGTTTAATGTTTATAATTTTTAATATCCTTTGGGAGTTAAAGGGTTATGTTGCCATAAAAAAACACTTCATATCTAGAGGTGTTTAATATTTAGAGGGCTTCTAGAGGTGTTGAAATATATATATATATATTTTGTCTAGTTTCCGGCAGTTAGGGGGTTGTCTTGCCATAAAAAACACTTCAGTTAGTTTCTAGAGGTGTTTAATATATGGAATTTTTCCTAGCCTCCGGCAATTGGGGAATGTGCCCACCAAACACCCCTGAATTTATTGGCTGACTACAACCTTGAAGAAATGTATAAACATTCTCATGGATGAAGATTGGGGACCCAAGTGCCTTCAGCACACCCGACCGAGATTCAAACTCCCATCTCCCTGTTACAGGAAACTTGAATAAATGAGCTTGACGTTCAGTCCGTGCTCCCACTTTTTACCAGTCACCAGAAACCTAGCTCAGCTCTAGCATATATGCCTTTGACTGTCCCTGGAGACTGGGTGTTCAGTATAAAACATGGTTTCCTCTCCTCTCTCCTGGCTTGTGCTCCATGTTTCTCACTATGCCACTCTCAGATTAGAGATATCTATTAGTAAACAACACGTACGCTATTACCAAAGTTCACTAGAATAACATCCAAACCTTATTATATCGGTAATTGAAACATAATTTATTCAAAGCCACTTCAACTATACTGTACTTTTGGTTTGTACTACGTCTTACTATCCGTTCGGGTTATACGCTTATGTACTAAATATGCTAATAGTTTTAGGGATTAGGAAGGTTATATTTAGAGGACGGGTACACGCATTTGCATGAAAAACGTTTTGGAAAAATCACCCCCCAGTACACCTAACCAACATTCGAACCAGGATCTTCTCCTCGTCGGTGGTCTACTCTACTGCAAGAGTAGTGCGCTAGATCATATGGGAATCAATGAAGCATGTTAATGTACTGTTGAAGTACTTGTTAATAAAGTAATATCCTTATTATGATTAGCTATATCCAATCGTTACTTTGTGTGATACTTTGTACAACACTTGTAGTAGTTGTAACTTATCATACTATCCAACTTGATGGTTGATATACTATCCAATGTATTGATTAATGCACAACACAAACCTTGATTAAATTAAAACAGTTAGAAATATCATGTTCTTTGTAACTCTTGTAGCAGATTAAAGTACATCATGAAGCTCCTTTTTAGTTTGGTTTTCCAATAAAATACCTTCAACGAATCAACATACAACTTGTGTACTGTTTTGTGTATATTTGAAACACCCCAATATTTGATATTGTGAAATATTCATAAATGGGCAAGTAATATCTCCTTGATGTTAACACACAACCAACATTGATGTATCTTTGAATAAATGATGATCAGAAGTGACCGGCAAACATCGTGCTATCGTGCTATCGTGCTATCGTGCTGTGTCCACACTCGTTCTGGGATGTGATGGAAACATAGACGTATCATAGAGCTGATAGCTCGTATTGTAACCTGCAGCGACCAATGCTATCAGAACTCTTTACAAGCAGTTCTAAGTGAATTAAATCGGTTATATTTCTACAAGTTGATACTTCTCACACAGGAGTTGGAGCAGAAACCCCGAGGATCACGAGTATTTACAAAGGACTGTATCAACAGACAAGAGCTTACTGTAGGACTGACGGATGACTCCCGGTGCGGGATGTACCATTTCAACTATACTAGTGTGGTAAGCACGAGGACAATTAGAGAAAATGTAACACCTCAGTATACTCAGCTGAAATCCAAACTCCGACCATCCCTTTACCGACAACTAGACTAGATATGTTTGAATTCCCACTGATGCTGATGATATGCGACAATATTTGAAACTCTAAAAATGTAATTACATCCAAAAAATATCTTAAAAGTGGTTCTCTACGTCCAAGAGTGTGAGAGCTACCTGGTTATCTATGTCCAAGTGTGTGAGAGCTACCTAGTTCTCTACGTCCAAGTGAGTGAGAGCTACCTGGTTATCTATGTCCAAGTGTGTGAGAGCTACCTAGTTCTCTACGTCCAAGTGAGTGAGAGCTACCTGGTTATCTATGTCCAAGTGTGTGAGAGCTACCTAGTTCTCTACGTCCAAGTGAGTGAGAGCTACCTGGTTATCTATGTCCAAGTGTGTGAGAGCTACCTAGTTCTCTACGTCCAAGTGAGTGAGAGCTACCTGGTTATCTATGTCCAAGTGTGTGAGAGCTACCTAGTTCTCTACGTCCAAGTGAGTGAGAGCTACCTGGTTATCTATGTCCAAGTGTGTGAGAGCTACCTAGTTCTCTACGTCCAAGTGAGTGAGAGCTACCTGGTTATCTATGTCCAAGTGTGTGAGAGCTACCTAGTTCTCTACGTCCAAGTGAGTGAGAGCTACCTGGTTATCTATGTCCAAGTGTGTGAGAGCTACCTAGTTCTCTACGTCCAAGTGAGTGAGAGCTACCTGGTTATCTATGTCCAAGTGTGTGAGAGCTACCTAGTTCTCTACGTCCAAGTGAGTGAGAGCTACCTGGTTATCTATGTCCAAGTGTGTGAGAGCTACCTAGTTCTCTACGTCCAAGTGAGTGAGAGCTACCTGGTTATCTATGTCCAAGTGTGTGAGAGCTACCTAGTTCTCTACGTCCAAGTGAGTGAGAGCTACCTGGTTATCTATGTCCAAGTGTGTGAGAGCTACCTAGTTCTCTACGTCCAAGTGAGTGAGAGCTACCTGGTTATCTATGTCCAAGTGTGTGAGAGCTACCTAGTTCTCTACGTCCAAGTGAGTGAGAGCTACCTGGTTATCTATGTCCAAGTGTGTGAGAGCTACCTAGTTCTCTACGTCCAAGTGAGTGAGAGCTACCTGGTTATCTATGTCCAAGTGTGTGAGAGCTACCTAGTTCTCTACGTCCAAGTGAGTGAGAGCTACCTGGTTATCTATGTCCAAGTGTGTGAGAGCTACCTAGTTCTCTACGTCCAAGTGAGTGAGAGCTACCTGGTTATCTATGTCCAAGTGTGTGAGAGCTACCTAGTTCTCTACGTCCAAGTGAGTGAGAGCTACCTGGTTATCTATGTCCAAGTGTGTGAGAGCTACCTAGTTCTCTACGTCCAAGTGAGTGAGAGCTACCTGGTTATCTATGTCCAAGTGTGTGAGAGCTACCTAGTTCTCTACGTCCAAGTGAGTGAGAGCTACCTGGTTATCTATGTCCAAGTGTGTGAGAGCTACCTAGTTCTCTACGTCCAAGTGAGTGAGAGCTACCTGGTTATCTATGTCCAAGTGTGTGAGAGCTACCTAGTTCTCTACGTCCAAGTGAGTGAGAGCTACCTGGTTATCTATGTCCAAGTGTGTGAGAGCTACCTAGTTCTCTACGTCCAAGTGAGTGAGAGCTACCTGGTTATCTATGTCCAAGTGTGTGAGAGCTACCTAGTTCTCTACGTCCAAGTGAGTGAGAGCTACCTGGTTATCTATGTCCAAGTGTGTGAGAGCTACCTAGTTCTCTACGTCCAAGTGAGTGAGAGCTACCTGGTTATCTATGTCCAAGTGTGTGAGAGCTACCTAGTTCTCTACGTCCAAGTGAGTGAGAGCTACCTGGTTATCTATGTCCAAGTGTGTGAGAGCTACCTAGTTCTCTACGTCCAAGTGAGTGAGAGCTACCTGGTTATCTATGTCCAAGTGTGTGAGAGCTACCTAGTTCTCTACGTCCAAGTGAGTGAGAGCTACCTGGTTATCTATGTCCAAGTGTGTGAGAGCTACCTAGTTCTCTACGTCCAAGTGAGTGAGAGCTACCTGGTTATCTATGTCCAAGTGTGTGAGAGCTACCTAGTTCTCTACGTCCAAGTGAGTGAGAGCTACCTGGTTATCTATGTCCAAGTGTGTGAGAGCTACCTAGTTCTCTACGTCCAAGTGAGTGAGAGCTACCTGGTTATCTATGTCCAAGTGTGTGAGAGCTACCTAGTTCTCTACGTCCAAGTGAGTGAGAGCTACCTGGTTATCTATGTCCAAGTGTGTGAGAGCTACCTAGTTCTCTACGTCCAAGTGAGTGAGAGCTACCTGGTTATCTATGTCCAAGTGTGTGAGAGCTACCTAGTTCTCTACGTCCAAGTGAGTGAGAGCTACCTGGTTATCTATGTCCAAGTGTGTGAGAGCTACCTAGTTCTCTACGTCCAAGTGAGTGAGAGCTACCTGGTTATCTATGTCCAAGTGTGTGAGAGCTACCTAGTTCTCTACGTCCAAGTGAGTGAGAGCTACCTGGTTATCTATGTCCAAGTGTGTGAGAGCTACCTAGTTCTCTACGTCCAAGTGAGTGAGAGCTACCTGGTTATCTATGTCCAAGTGTGTGAGAGCTACCTAGTTCTCTACGTCCAAGTGAGTGAGAGCTACCTGGTTATCTATGTCCAAGTGTGTGAGAGCTACCTAGTTCTCTACGTCCAAGTGAGTGAGAGCTACCTGGTTATCTATGTCCAAGTGTGTGAGAGCTACCTAGTTCTCTACGTCCAAGTGAGTGAGAGCTACCTGGTTATCTATGTCCAAGTGTGTGAGAGCTACCTAGTTCTCTACGTCCAAGTGAGTGAGAGCTACCTGGTTATCTATGTCCAAGTGTGTGAGAGCTACCTAGTTCTCTACGTCCAAGTGAGTGAGAGCTACCTGGTTATCTATGTCCAAGTGTGTGAGAGCTACCTAGTTCTCTACGTCCAAGTGAGTGAGAGCTACCTGGTTATCTATGTCCAAGTGTGTGAGAGCTACCTAGTTCTCTACGTCCAAGTGAGTGAGAGCTACCTGGTTATCTATGTCCAAGTGTGTGAGAGCTACCTAGTTCTCTACGTCCAAGTGAGTGAGAGCTACCTGGTTATCTATGTCCAAGTGTGTGAGAGCTACCTAGTTCTCTACGTCCAAGTGAGTGAGAGCTACCTGGTTATCTATGTCCAAGTGTGTGAGAGCTACCTAGTTCTCTACGTCCAAGTGAGTGAGAGCTACCTAATTCTCTACGTCCAAGTGTGTGAGAGCTATCTAGTTATCTACGTCCAAGGAGGTGAGATCTATCAAGTGTGTGAGAGCTACCTAGTTATCTACGTCTATATTGCATTGATTAGATATTTTTGCCCTCTGAATTAGATCCGAGCCATTTCTTCACCAAATAACGTCTCGACAACTTTAAAATGAACAAGTGTTTATAACTTACTAACTGATACATCCAGCTTGAGTTTAAACATGGAATGGGCTAATTTTGTACGAATACCTTGGTTAGTTAGTGGCTGTGGCTCCAATGCTAATCTCTAGCAGCTGATGATTCCACATGTACATTTTAGACTCATGCCTTAAAACTATGACAATGGGGCAAATGCTGGATACCTCAGTGGCGTAATATTGTCCAAATAAGCCAAGGGCTTGAGTCCCGTGTCATTTTATAAATAGTTTAAATTAGTTTAATAAAAGTAGTTATGCTTTGTACGTCTTACAATTAAATAAAAATCAATGAAATACTAGCATTGGAGTCGTATTGACTGTAAGGCGCAGGTAATTATGACGTCACATACACTCTGACTTTAACAAACCTTTATTAACGACATACATTAGAATCATGAGTGAATCTTAATGTGACTTAGTTTACTCTTTCACAGATATGCAATGAAAGAGATCACAATGTCTAGGCTATAATTAATGGACTTTCTATACCAAGATCATTAATTATGTGTTGAAGAATTGGTTATTATCATTGTTAATAATGCTATTTAATTTGACAACTTTTCATTAAATGATTTATTAAAATAGAATTAATTGTGTAGGTAAGAGGAGCTGTCAATATTCGCCTGGAGGGAGGTAAGTAAACCATTCAATGACAATACATTATGAAATCGTAGTAATTGAACCCTTTCCTTCCGTGTCGGTGTGTTAGGTACATTATCTACAGGCTAAAGACATCAGGACAATATTAGTACAATTCCGCCATCAATGTTAATAACCAACAATGGAGAGCTATGGGTAATACATGTAGAGGAAGAAATAAACATTTCATCAAGCAGGCTCCCTCTGGTACGTTAATGAAACTATTGTTTCACTTTTAAATAGTTGTATTATGTAAGAAAATAGTACAAATGTTTCTACTTTCTCCTGTTCACAAGTCCACTGTCACTTTTGATAGAGAATATTAATAGTCTTACCTATAGAAGAACAATAATAATATAGTAAAATCTTATCACTTTTTAACAATTTTTATTTGTTTAGTATTTTCTAAAAGGATAAATGAACTGTAATGACCTCACACATTGATTGATCAATTATAAAATAACTCAAGTGGAAAATTAAAGTTTAATTTATAAACATTTAAAACTTCCAAGAAGACGTTATTCTATAATTTAAGTAACAATGCAAGTACTATAGAAGCTCCCTAATAATATTGGGTAGATAACTATCATCTTCTATAGCGACCACGTGGTCTAACGATATACCCCCGCAGTAGACTAGGCTAGCAATGACGGGGAGATCGAGGTTCGAATCTCGGCCGGGTGTACTGAAGGGGTATTTTTCAAAAAGGTCTTACACTCTTCCTCCACGGAAATGCGGTAAATTTAACTCTCCTAATCCCTAAATCCATCAGTGTAATTAGTACATAAGAGTATAGCCCGAACGTGTACTAAAGCGCGGTGCTAAAAGAACTTGATTTTATACAGTTTGTTTTCAGTAAAGTAATGTTAATGACTACTATAAAAGATGTTAACAGCCGAATTCATGCACACACCTCCCATCTTGTGATTTGTTGCTATATGTATTGGTTACATCAACATATTATGTATGCTGGCGGCCGGGGTTCAATCCTTGGTCCCGGCAAAGATTTATTTGATTACCAAACCCTTCCTTCACCTCTGACAAGACATCTTGTCTTGTGAATGTGGGGAATGCCAGGCCGCCCCCGTGGTTCGGATTCCACGTTAAACTGTAGGTCCTTCATTTCATCTCACAATCACCCTACCATCACACACTAGCGTAAGTGCGTATAACCCGAACGGGTAGTAAGACGCGGTGCTAATAATAATAATAACATATTATGTCTTTCATACGACCTCAACAGAAGATATCTAACACTAAACAAGTAACTACAACCCCAGATATGGAACAACTTGGGTCCTATAAATGATGTTATGGTCAACCCTGGTTGGAACTATCCTTTCATACACTAGCACTACAGAGCAGGGGGGTGTTTTGTGTCTGATGAACTAGCTGTTCATACACTAGCACTACAGAGCAGGGGGTGTTTTGTGCCTGATGAACTAGCTGTTCATACACTAGCACTACAGAGCAGGGGATGTTTTGTGTCTGATGAACTAGCTGTTCATACACTAGCACTACAGAGCAGGGGGTGTTTTGTGCCTGATGAACTAGACGTTCATACACTAGCACTACAGAGCAGGGGGTGTTTTGTGCCTGATGAACTAGCTGTTCATACACTAGCACTACAGAGCAGGGGGGTGTTTTGTGCTTGATGAACTAGCTGTTCATACACTAGCACTACAGAGCAGGGGGTGTTTTGTGCCTGATGAACTAGCCGTTCATACACTAGCACTAAACAGCAGGGGATGTTTTGTGCCTGAGCTGTGAGTTAGTCCAGTTAGGGGTGGTGAGCCAGGAGTCACTAATACCGGCTATCTACGACCTAGACATTATTAATAAGATTAAGATAAACTAAGTAATTTTACATCTATTTTACTAAAGGGAAACAAATATGTATATTTATTGGGAGTGTTTGAAAGATAAAAGTGAAAGTTGTTCTTACTGTAAGTTCCCCTTGGCTGGCATATATGTTACACACAAGATGACATCTACAATGCAAGAGGAGGAGTGAGTGATATTATAACTTTAGAGGCACCCTCTATTTCTCAGGACCTCTTTTAGGTCTGGGCAGTGACTAAACCCTTAGTAAGAGCTCTTATTATTATTATTATTATTATTATTAGCACCGCGTCTTACTACCCATTCGGGTTATACGCACTTACGCTAATGTGTAATGGTAGGGTGANTTCGGGTTATACACACTTACGCTAATGTGTAATGGTAGGGTGATTGTGAGATGAAATGAAGGACCTACAGTTTAACGTGGAATCCGAACCACGGTGGTGGCCTGGCATTCCCCACATTCACAAGATGTCTTGTCAGAGGTGAAGGAAGGGTTTGGAAATCAGATAAATCTGTGCCGGGACCGAGGATTGAACCCCGGCCGCCAGCATAGAAGTCTGACACCTTACCCCTAGACCACCAGGTCACCAGTAAGAGCTCTTAAAATACAAGTTCCGTCTGTATTAAACACTCGCATATCTCATGTGACGCTGTCTCGCAATTTCCCATAAGCCGTTTGTTGACTGTTTTATATCTAGTTGGATGTGTTGTGCATCTGGAGATGTCTCGTGTAATGGCTGTGCTGTGTTGTGCATCTTGAGATGCCTCGTTTAATCGCTGTGCAGCAGCCAGTCCTTCCTACAATACCATTCTAGTCATTGGAAACTCCCTGTTCTTTCAAACGTGACTTAAGCCAATAATTATTTGATTCATAAATAATATAGAAATATTGCATCCTTGTTCTACCGTAGTGCATATTAGACAACAAAACACATTTCGTTGTTAGGGTAACAAAAAAGGAGGTTAAGTAGTTGAGAAGCCTAGTTATAATTGAGGACAAGTAGACTACGCCGTATGGCATCACAAGATGTCTATTAGAACAATAAAAAGTTCGTGCCGGCGGATAATGGTAGGTAGCACAACCACGCATTAGAGTTGCAATGAGCATTTAATGATAGAGGTGACGTTAATTAAATGTCTCACGCGATAGTTTAGTCCGACAGAACGAAAGAAGGGACCGGCGTGTTTTGTCATTGTGTGTGTCTGAAGAGTGATATTCTACTGATGTCGTCAATAGTCCCGCCATAGGTCAAACACAGGGTCCAGTACAGTTACTGACATTTACTATCAACTCGCATTTACAGCAACAGCGGGGTTCATTACCAATTATACAGTGGGCACGGCTGTTTGAAGGAACAGTGGCTTATTTAGAAACAAAACACAAACAATGGAACAATATATCTGTTGGAGAATGTTGTGGTGAACTCTTGCTTGGGTTTAATGTACCTGGTGTGGGTTCAAAGTGGTGAATCTACCTAGTTCAAACAAACTTGGCTGAGGTCAAACGTCGTGTTTCAGTGTTTGGTGTGGAGGTTGAAATGAATTCTTCACGTGGGAGAAAGTGTAACGAGTGATTGTGATGAAAGTAGATCCAGGTGTTAGCTACTACTCCACTCATTTCACGGTGTAGTGTTGTCACATTTCCAAGTGCAAGTGCAAGTGTAAGTGTAAGTGGTGGCTGCCGAACCCACTGTTGCCGAGTGTCGTGCGCGTGGGAAAACTGCCTCAAGACAGTGTTTCCTGTCCTCAGAAAATAAAGGTGAGGCTCTAAGACAAGAAAGAAAAGGTGGAAGGAAGGCATATAAAAATGTCCGTGCGTTTAGTGCGGGTAAGTAATGGATATCTGCTACGTGCTACGTACCGTCATGTTAGATAATGGTATGTATGATGAAGAGTATTATTAACAGGACCTTCCCGAGTTCCTCGTGGTCCTTGTCAACCATCAGCCTTCAGCGCAACAAGTGCATAAGTCTCAGCACCGGTGCTAATATATATTTACTCCGACAGCATTCACTTTTTGATTTGAAAACATGGTTATTTTTTTATTGTTTTCTATGACCTTGACACTGTCAGATTATGCTGATGAGATCTCACCACACAGTTTTGTCGCATTGACTAGATAACGTCGACCTCAAATAAACTACCCGTATGTAAATTAATTACCTTAATGGTAGAAAAATGCCAATTCCTGTCGAAGTGCTGCAAGTAGGCTAGAAGTATCTCTTTGGCAGGTAGTTGTAAGAATCTGTGTTGACGTTTAGCAAAATGCAGGCGTTTATTTGATAAATGATCTGTTCTTGTAGATTCATTCCGAGTTTTATTTTATATTTTGGGTCAATATTTTGTTGTTAATTTTAAGTCTTTATTAGCGTTTTATAACATTATATTGGTCAATTTTTATAAACCTGGGATCTGGTTATAGCTACTATATTAAATCATATGCCTTTATTTGATATAAATAGTAAAATGTCTTGTTAATAATCCCTCAACTAGTGTTTTAACTGACAAGCAAACTGTGGAATAATGGCTTTTAGAATTGTAAGTTCTGGGTTCGTGTTAATGGCTGACTGTTATTTTACTGACACTATCTAGCTCTTGATAATATTATTATCATCATCATCCAGACATATAAATATCACACTATAAGCGCGAGGTTGTATCAGCACAAGATATATTCTGAAAAAACACATCCCTGACATATGCTGTCAGTCTCCCTGACCACTGAGTCACGGGCGATGATATTCAGACCCGCCTCGGTGGCGTAGTTGGCTAACGCACTTGTCGTGTTGAGCTCGACTGCTGAGGACGGGGAGATTGAGGTTCGAATCTCGGTCGGGTGAACTGGGGTGGTTTTTCCTAAATGGTTTTCCACTCTCCCTCCACGCAAATGCGGGTTCACTTCCTCTAATTCAACCTTCCCAATTCCTAATCCATTAGTGTAATTAGTACTTAAAGCGTATAACCCGAGCGGGTAGTAAGACGCGGTGCTAAATATTATATTATATTAATGATATTCGGACTCTTATATCACTGTTGCTCTAAGCCTCCCAAGCCTGTAGCCATACCTGCGCGTATGAAACACACATACGTTAACTTAGACAATGAGGGGTATTCATTACAGGCCTGACATTACATATGCATACACATCAACGACGAGGTTTTGCATACGACCAAACCAAAAGAAAAAAGCAATCCCAAGTAAACTCGGGTAGGCTATAGGTACAGGGTTACAAAAAAACGTGCCATTGTTTTTGTCGTTCAGCCGGTGAGTGGGTTGTCGACCTATTAGGGGATTCCAAGTCCCCACAACGTAAACTGCATGAGAAGGTAATAATGTGGGAACGCGCTAGGGTATCACAGTACCTGAGAGGATCCTCAACAATCCCCTTCAGCTAGCTGACAAAAGGATCCAGAGCAGTTCGTACAGTTACATGGTTCCACATTCATTTAGGAAATTAGGCTCATGTAATTAGATGTTGTGTAGATTATACTAGCGACCAGTTTGGGTCGTGAGCCGTGAGTAAGATGTGTCATCTTGATTGAGCAAACTGAACATATATATATAATATTTTGTGTGGCCATCATTAATAACTTCTTTGAATACCATGTAGGAAGTAAATCTGATGTTTTGTAGCTTGATTTGCAGCAATGGTAGAACCATTTATTTATGGTACAGTACGTTAGACCTATAATAACATACAACTGCTAGCTATCGCAGCTTGCATCAGTGGTCGCATGATTTAAGGCGTCAACCCCATCCTGCTATTGATTGAAATATCAGGGTTGGAATCCTAGCCTGTTTTATCGATGTTCTTTTTTACAAAGGGCTTCCCGACGCTATCTTCATGCAATTGCGGGTACATTTACTCTAAATTCTACATTATTCACCATTATATCATAATAATAAGTATGTGGATATCAAAGAAGGGTGTAGTAAGGCACAGATCAACAAATAAAAATAATCCCTAGTTATCGTGTTCCCTCAACGCAATTTATGCGCCCGTAAATCCAAACTAAACAACACGCACGATATTTAAAGTGAACAACTTGTGGTAATTTGATGATTTTTGTAATATTCCTCTTACTAAATGACACAAATGACTTACGTTGGAGGTACCTACAATAAGTACATCTAGTTTGACAACGCATGTGAAGGAAGGGTGGTGGGTGGAACACAAATAAAGGCTAGTTCTGAGACTTATTGAACAACTTGTACTAGGAGCGCAGCGGTGTCAGAAGGGGAAAACAGTCAACTTGTCTGACAAGGTACAAATTACAAGTTATGAGGTTACTGGTGAATAACTAACCAATTATTATATTTATTTATGTGATGGAAGACATTTCAATAAGTTTATCTACTCAGTCAACATTTTTATGAGCCTGTTTCTGTGGCAAAGCAGGCTCTAAGAACTCTATGGGGCCCTGGTTCTAGCCCAAGCAACGTCTAAAGTGGTTTAGTTTGATTCGTCCCGTTACACAGATAAGATGGTTTAGTTTGGTTCGTCCCGTTACACAGATAAGATGGTTTAGCTTGGTTCGTCCCGTTACACAGATAAGATGGTTTAGTTTGGTTCGTCCCGTTACACAGATAAGATGGTTTAGTTTGGTTCGTCCCGTTACACAGATAAGATGGTTTAGTTTGGTTCGTCCCGTTACACAGATAAGATGGTTTAGTTTGGTTCGTCCCGTTACACAGATAAGATGGTTTAGTTTGGTTCGTCCCGTTACACAGATAAGATGGTTTAGTTTGGTTCGTCCCGTTACACAGATAAGATGGTTTAGTTTGGTTCGTCCCGTTACACAGATAAGATGGTTTAGTTTGGTTCGTCCCGTTACACAGATAAGATGGTTTAGTTTGGTTCGTCCCGTTACACAGATAAGATGGTTTAGTTTGGTTCGTCCCGTTACACAGATAAGATGGTTTAGTTTGGTTCGTCCCGTTACACAGATAAGATGGTTTAGTTTGGTTCGTCCCGTTACACAGATAAGATGGTTTAGTTTGGTTCGTCCCGTTACACAGATAAGATGGTTTAGTTTGGTTCGTCCCGTTACACAGATAAGATGGTTTAGTTTGGTTCGTCCCGTTACACAGATAAGATGGTTTAGTTTGGTTCGTCCCGTTACACAGATAAGATGGTTTAGTTTGTTCCTCCCGTTACACAGATAAGATGGTTTAGTTTGTTCCTCCCGTTACACAGATAAGATGCCTGGGACTCAGGTTGAAGTGAAAATTATTTGTGTTTAGTTAAATTTCGTTTGTTTTTTGTTCACTGCATTTTACTATCCGTCTACTGCAGCTCTGCCCTTTGGCTCTGTCCTGTTCCTGCTCCTACTAAGAGTGTGTCCTGTTCCTGCCCCCACTAAGAGTATGTCCTGTTCCTGCTCCTACTAAGAGTGTGACAAGACAGTGTTGTGGCAGAGTGTGTCCTGTTCCTGCCCCCACTAAGATTATGTTCTGTTCCTGCTCCCACTAAGAGTGTGACAGGACAGTGCTGTGGCAGTGTATGTCCTGTTCCTGCGCCCACTAAGAGTGTCAGTCCTGTTCCTGCCCTTACTAAGAGTGTCAGTGTTTCTATAGACCCGACTCTGCCGAGGGGGCAGGAGGTTGACGGATATCCTGATAAACTGCTATGGCCAAGAAAACATAAAGACAAGAAAATAAAAGAGGAAAAAACTCAAATGAAAAGAACTAAGAAGAGGGGCCCAGTTTATAAATAAAAAAAAGGGTTGTTTAAAAAGAGGAGGTTGGACTCTATATGGTTGTGTATGCAGATGAGGGACTATTTTTTACCGATCTAATATATGCACGCATGTTAAGTAAGGTATGTAAATGGAGGAACAATCCGTTGTCTTTTCTTCCTAGTTGTTTTCTAGGTCATGAAGGTAGTGGAAGGGAAGGTTTATTTAATAAAAACTCACACACATGTAGCTACATACATGTGGATATAATACAGTGAACATGTCAAACCAGGCAGGAGTCGAGACAACTGAAAGGATGTGCTCTTAAGGGAAGGAGTAAAAAATAACATAAAGATTGTATAGAAGACAGGGGGAGGTCCAAAAAACTACAAATGACGTATAGAAAACCTTAACTAACTAACTACATAGACAAGTCTGGCTCATCTACCATATGGAGAACATGGAGCCCAAACAAAAACTACATTTCTACATCCAAGCTCACCGGGGCTGTTTTTATTTTATTTTGGATTCTTCTCACCTCTCTCTCTCTCTCTCTCTCTCTCTCTCTATGTCAAATTGTGTTCGCTCAGTTTTGTTTTTACTCTGGTCAGAGCAAGAAGCTGTTTTACCTTGCACCGAAAATATTGATAATACTGTCGATTGCGAGTGAGACCTCTTTGTAGCATACGAGTGTGTGGGTGTGTGGGTATGTGGTGTAAACTACACGTGTGTGGGAACGATGCAGGGTAAGACATGTGTGTGACTAGCACCTACAGCTTGGGGGAACATGCATCAAGGTTTGTGAGCAAAGTGTAGCAGTTACTTTTGAAACTTATTCTAGTTTGAAATATATTTGACGTGATTGAGTAGTGGCTAGTGATGTCTGTATTGGATAGGGCAACATCTCAAGGTCATTCTTCTTCAAAAATAGTTATATATTCACGGCAGATATTTATATAGTTATTTAGCCAATGGTACTTTCCAAATTAGTAGCTATATCAGCAAATGGCTTACTTACTATATGACTAAGACAGCAACACTAATCGACACTACACATTCAGCCCTTGCGCCAATAGGATAAACTTACATGCAACTAAAAGATAAATAATGTAATTGGCCACGTGGAGACGAACTAGAGTCCTCCAAGACCAGTTGTTGACCTTACACATCAAAGGACATCTAATACATCTAGGATGTTGATGTGGATCAAAATAAAAGTTACGAAAATGGTCTCATATTATAATAGCGTCATGCAACATATTGAAAAACTAGTACCTAGATATCTTAGTCTGCAAAGCTTTGTATAGCTGGCCTAACAGGATGTTGGAAACGGCTAATGATAGTAATAATATAATGGTGTCATATATTTTGATTTTAATTGCAATATAATACATCTTTTTAGCATATGAATTTAAAAACTAGTTAGATTTAATATTGTTTACTTAACCAAAAACAAAAGTACCTGAGAGAATTTCCATCCAGCATTTATATAATGCCATAATTAATAAATTGGGATTAAAAGACCCATACCATAAATTATGTTGATTTGTACACTTCCCAGAAAAATAATAGTTTTGTACTAAATTTTCAATTTCAAATAACATCAAATTTGTAGTTTAAGATAACTCTCCAAGCTCTTCAGTTTACTAGAAAAGATTAAAATAATTAGATGGTTTTGGCCAAACAGTAAAAATATGGATTTACATGCTCTTTAGCAAGCTTATCCTCGTTTCTACTTGTTTTTATTATTATAAGATAATTCAATAAATACTTTTAAGGTTTTAGAACCAATAGCCATATAACTATAATAAATTGTGTGTGTGTTTGTTTGCTTATGTGTATATAATACGCTAGAACCGATAAACAACATTGAAATAGGAAAATTGCATACGTACTAGGGGAAAACTGAAGGTGTGCAAATAATATTTTATAAATGTTTACTTTTATTCTGAGACTGAATACGTAAATTACATGATCTCCAGTTTGTGGTGTTAAAAATATATCCAAAATTGTACACTATCAGTATGTGCTGTTTAATATGTCGTGGTAATTTAACTATGAATTATCTAACCCCTATTGAGGAACCACTAGTTAATAACAACACAATACACTAATAGTTAATAAAAATATTAGTTAAAATTAATAATAACTAATAGTTGATAGCAATAATATGCGCTAGTTAAGACCAATGCTACCCACAAGTTTATAACATTACTATACACGAGCTAATAACAATAATATATATATATACATATCAACATATATATACATACATATATATATATATATATATTATTGTTATTAGCTCGTGTATAGTAATGTTATAAACTTGTGGGTAGCATATATATATATATATGTTGATAACAATAGTATCGACCATTTAGTAACAATAATTCTCAAAGTTGATTACAATGGTATCGACCAGCTAATAATAATTATGATTCAGTGTTCTCTCATTTGTAGATTGTTCTTGGTTTCACTCGCATTCTCGAGCTCAGATTCTCGAGGCTAGAAGCTCAGATTATCGAGGTTAGAGCTCAGATTCTCGAGGTAACAGGCTCAGATTCTCGAAGTTAGTGGCTCAGATTCTCGAGGATAGAGGCTAAGATTATCGAGGTTAGAGCTCAGATTATCGAGGTTAGAGCTCAGATTATCGAGGTTAGAGTTCAGATTATCGAGGTTAGAGGCTCAAATTCTCAAGGCTATAGATTCATATTCATGAGGTTAGAAACTCAGATTCTCGAGGCTAGAAGCTCAGATTCTCGAGGTTAGAGGCTCAGATTCTTGAGGTTAGAAGCTCAGATTCTCGAGGTTAGAAGCTCAGATTCTCTAGGTTAGAAGCTCAGATTCTTGAGAGTAAAAACTCAGATTCTCGAGGTTAGAGGCTCAGATTCTCAAGGCTAGAGGTTCATATTCACGAGGTTAGAGACTCAGATTCTTGAGGTTGGAAGATCAGAATCTCGAGGTTAGAGGCTCAGATTCTTGAGGTTATAAGCTCAGATTCTCGAGGTTAGAAGCTAAGATTCTCGAGGTTAGGGGCTCAGATTCTTGAGGTTAGAAGCTCAGATTCTTGAGGTTAGAGGCTCAGATCCTCGAGGTTAGAAGCTCAGATTCTTGAGGTTAGAAACTCAGATTATCGAGGTTAGAAGTTCAGATTCTCGAGGTTAGAGGCTCAGATTCTCGAGGTTAGAGGCTCAGATTCTTGAGGTTAAAAGCTCAGATTCTTGAGGTTAGAGGCTCAGATTCTCGAGGTTAGAAGCTCAGATTCTTGAGGTTAGAGGCTCAGATTCTCGAGGTAACAGGCTCAGATTCTCGAAGCTAGTGGCTCAGATTCTCGAGGCTAGAAGCTCAGATTATCGAGGTTAGAGCTCAGATTCTCGAGGTAACAGACTCAGATTCTCGAAGTTAGTGGCTCAGATTCTCGAGGTTAGAGGCTCAGATTCTCGAGGTTAGTGGCTCAGATTCTCGAGATTAGTGGTTCAGATTCTCGAGGCTAGAAGCTCAGATTCTCGAAGTTAGTGGCTCAGATTCTCGAGGCTAGAAGCTCAGATTATCGAGGTTAGAGCTCAGATTCTCGAGGTAACAGGCTCAGATTCTCGAAGTTAGTGGCTCAGATTCTCGAGGTAACAAGCTCAGATTCTCGAAGTTAGTGGCTCAGATTCTCGAGGTTAGAGGCTCAGATTCTCGAGGTTAGAGATCAGATTCTCGAGGTTAGAAGCTCAGATTCTCGAGGCTAGAAGCTCAGATTATCGAGGTTAGAGCTCAGATTCTCGAGGTAACAGGCTCAAATTCTCGAAGTTAGTGGCTCAGATTCTCGAGGTTAGAGGCTCAGATTCTCGAAGTTAGTGGCTCAGATTCTCGAGGCTAGAGGCTCAGATTATCTCTCAAAGTTTCAGTAATGGTTGGTAAGATGCATGATCTTTTTGATTTGTGCTTTGTTTAGTTCCACTATTGCATTTATATTATAAATATAGTGATACATTTAGTTTTATTCCGTAGGTTTATATTAATTATTTGTACATAAAATAAAACCTTAATGTCCGACTGTACATTCGACATTTTGTCGAGTCTCTATTTTTTTCTGGCTATTATACACAAAAAGTTGATCAACTATAACATTTTTACAATTTTTGTCGTACTGTTGTTTGTTTTATGCTAGTAAATTAAAAAGTACTCATCGTATTGAGATAGGACTTGTTCGATTGTACACCTTATTATGATAAGATCTTGTCAACGAACGAAGCAGTGTCTAAGGAACCGGGCGTAAGCAGTAAACATTAGTCACGACTGCTTGGCTTGGATACAAAGCATGATATTTGATGAGATCATTGGGAGAATGGTAGGGTGAGTTAGTGTTTCATCGGGAATCTTCGTACGTGTTTCAAACACTGGTCTAGAGTCGGTTTAATACCTTTCCATCCCTTAAAGTTGTCGGTTTTGTTGAATGCACTAGCGCTGAGAATAATGTTTTTTTTACTGTTTAGTAATAAACCAAAAGGGAAATTTTGTTTCAACTGATAGGATGGTCACTACAGAGTGCTTATTTCAATAGAAGGGGACGCGAAAAAGGGCAAGTGTTTTTGCGGTTCTTATAGCTAAACTTTTTTTGGACCAAAATAAATAAAATATTGCTCCAATAGAAACATAGAGTTTAATTTTCTTCTTATGGTAATATCGACATTTGTTGAATATATGTCAATAATTTAGCGAGATAAATTGACAAACTTTTTAAATTAAGAGAAAAGTTATAATTAAATTTTAGAACACCCTTGATAGATATTCAAAATATTTTGAGGTTACCACGTGAAGAAAATCAAATTCTATGTTTGTACTGGAGCAATATATTATTTATTTTTGCCAAACAATGTTTGGCTATAAAAACTACAAAAACACTTTTTTTTTCTCATCCTCTTCCATCCCACCTTAAATAGCCATTTTAAACTAGCTTTTTTAGTTTTGTTGTTTAGTTATTCAGTTAAAAATATGTCTTATGGTGTTAATTGCAAATATACCTCATCATAAGAAAGACAACATTAATACAAGGACTGCAAGCCTAGCCTATAACTCGAACTGGTAGTAGTAATACGTGGTGTTAAGAAAATTAAATTTACTATAAGGACTGCAAAAATTAAAACTATTTATTTTCGTGTTCATTATAACAATAGCTACACGTAAGTGAGCAAATATTGTTGCAAGGACGGGCAAAATTGTAAACAATTTATTTTTGTTTCGTAGTCAATTTGTGGCCTCGTCGACATATATAACTTTTCATCATCTTATTCGTGTTTGAAATGGCGTTTTTGGTAATTTAGATGTTTTATTACAAAAAAAAGTTGGTTTACGCATCTTTAATGCGAGTAAAGCCACGTGCAAACTCTAGTTGTAAATATAGAGGCATACAATTAAGTTTATATCGATTAGACCCACTAACAATCTTGTTTTTATTTGTTTATAACATCCCTCGGCAAGACTAACAGTGATTCAGTCAATACACCCATGTTGATTTTCACTGTTGATTCATTTAAATAAATAAAAACTAGGAAAATGAAACTTGTTCAATAATAGGACAGCATAGTACATCTTCTGTGCGCTGGTAGTTTTAGATGAACTGATAATATATTGGAAACGGTAGTATTGCTACTTACTTCATAACATTAGAAACTTGAACGTTATTGCCGCACTTACAAAAGTACGCCACCTATCCCTATCTTGAGCTAGTCATATCCAGTCCACCTCATTACAACATATCCCTATCTTGAGATAGTTCTATCCAGTCTATCTCATTACACCCTATCCCTATCTTTAGTTAGTTCTATCCAGTCCACCTCACTACACACTATCCCTATCTTGAGTTTGTTCTATCCAGTCCACCTCATTACACCCTATCTCTATCTTGAGCTAGTTCTATCCAGTCCACCTCACGACACACTATCCCTATCTTGAGTTTGTTCTATCCAGTCCACATCACTACACACTATCCCTATCTTGAGTTTGTTCTATCCAGTCCACCTCATTACACCCTATCCCTATCTTGAGCTAGTTCTACCCAGTCCACCTCATTACACCCTATCCCTATCTTGAGTTTGTTCTATCCAGTCCACCTCATTACACACTATCCCTATCTTGAGTTTGTTCTATCCAGTCCACCTCATTACACCCTATCTCTATCTTGAGCTAGTTCTATCCAGTCCACCTCATTACACCCTATCCCTATCTTGAGCTAGTTCTATCCAGTCCACCTCATTACACCCTATCTCTATCTTGAGCTAGTTCTATCCAGTCCACCTCATTACACCCTATCTCTATCTTGAGCTAGTTCTATCCAGTCCACCTCATTACACCCTATCCCTATCTTGAGCTAGTTCTATCCAGTCCACCTCACGACACACTATCCCTATCTTGAGTTTGTTCTATCCAGTCCACCTCACGACACACTATCCCTATCTTGAGTTTGTTCTATCCAGTCCACCTCACTACACACTATCCCTATCTTGAGTTTGTTCTATCCAGTCCACCTCACTACACACTATCCCTATCTTGAGTTTGTTCTATCCAGTCCACCTCACTACACACTATCCCTATCTTGAGTTTGTTCTATCCAGTCCACCTCATTACACACTATCCCTATCTTGAGCTAGTTCTACCCAGTCCACCTCATTACACCATATCTCCTTCAGGTCCATTCTTATGTTATCCTCCCTTCTATGTCTAGGTATTCCTTATGTTCTCTTCCCATTTGTTTTGCCAGTCAGTACCCTGAACAGGGTTCAAGATTATCTCATTAGCGCTGCATAATCTGTTAGACTTGGTTATACTAACAATGTCATGAGATGAGTACAGGGTATGTGACTCGTCATTATGTAACCTCCTCCACTCCCCAGTAACCTCATCCCATTTTGGAGCAAATATCTTCCTAAGCACCTTGTTTTCGAAAGGCCTTAATTTCCTTTCGTCATGAAAGGTAAGCGACCATGTTTCACAGCCATAGAAAACAAACAGTAAAAATATTGTTTTGCAAATTCTGAGTTTTATATTCCCTAACAGCAGGTGAGACGCCAACGACTATCTAACCGAGCAATAGCATTATTTCCCGAGTGTATTATTTTCCTAATCTCCATTCCAATATCGTTATTGCCAGTTAAACTTTTTCCTAAATACTTAAACTTCTTAACCCTGTCAAATGATATGTTGTTCGCAGTTATTCCTAAATTATGGTCCCCAATCTGTGTTCATTGTGTGATAATATTATTAGTCTTTTCAACGTTCACTTCTAAACCTATCTCCTTACTAACCTCTAATATAATGTCTGTATTTCTTGCAACAGCTCCCTTAATACTACCCAGTAAAGATAAATCCTATGCTATTCTGATAGCTGCATTGTTCTGCTATTATCAACCCTTCTCTGCTCTCTTGCATTCCCTAATAGCATATTTTAAGTCTAGATTGAAATGTAAAGGAGAAAGTTGATCTCCTTGTTTCAACCCAGTATGTATTTAGAAAGTATCTGATAAGTGGCATACAACCCATACCCTGCCACACGCATCAGTCAAACATACCTCACTAGTATTTGTTGTATCCAATTAAAATAAAGATTGAATTTTGACAATATTATCCATCATTCACATGAGATGCAGCATTCATATGTAGTCCTGTAGTAATAGGGCCCTATTTGATAGACAAGCTTCTAGATATATTTTCATGTGGTCATGAGTCAAGTCTGTGGGTCTGCAGCTGCCACATTTGATGTATCAATATAAAGTAACCATAACAATAGAGTAAAATGTTACTAATGCTGACCACGAAAATAAAATGTTACGACTCAAACGCACAAACTTTCTCATAGCATCGAATAAAAGTTTCAAATCTAAGTTTTTGGTAAAATACTCTAGTATAATAAGTTTTACACATAAAAAAACGCGTCATATTGTTAATCACAATAATTATTCTTTATGTAGATTTTAAACCAAATTGTTCTGTTAATTTTTTTAAATTCAAATTTTCAAAAATAAATTATTTGTAAACTACTCTAAAATTATTGAATGTATTTAAAAATATCACCGGTTAACTACTACCCATAACCAAATCCCCCCTCCATTCCCCCACCTCCAAAATAACTAGTACACTTTTATTTTTCATGTTCTTGTCAAACACACCTCTGATATACATTTTAAGCAAAATAGTTGTAGCAATTTTCAAAATAATTTGAATTTTAGAAATAATTCAAATTTTCAAAAATTATTCCTAGGTAAACGAGACTTTATCGAATTTTTACCTAAAACCACGTATACAAGGTTATTTTTCATTCCAAGCTCTCAGAAGATACCCATCCGGAACCAAATCTTATTATTATTATTATTATTATTATTATTAGCACCGCGTCTTACTACCCGTTCGGGTTGTACGCACTTACGCTAATGTGATATGGTAGGGTTATTGTGAGATGAAATGGAGGACCTACAGTTTAACGTGGAATCCGAACCACGGTGGAGGCCTGGTATTCCCCACATTCACAAGATGTATTGTCAGAGGTGAAGGGAAAGTTTGGTAATCAGATAAATCTGTGCCGGGACCGAGGATTGAACCCCGGACCCCTGCACAGAAGTCAAACACCTTACCCCTTGACCACCAGGTTACCCAAATCTTTAGAGCCATTTGTAAAATATTTCACATTTAAAAAAAATCAATCTTCAGTAAACTATCCTTCAAAGATTTTTGCCCAAAAACCCATAATATATTTTGTCATGTCAAACAAACACTGCATAAGTGATGTATTTTAAACAAAATTGTTAAAGCCATTTTCAAAAAATTTGGAACTAAAAAAAAATTATACTCATCGGTCATTCACAAGAGATTTTAGTTGCTGAGTTGGTTAATTCAGTTCTACCGTCTTTAAATATCTCCTCGTGCAAGACTCGTGAGGAGGGTAGGCCTATAACCTATAGCCTATAGCCTATATCTAGACTAGATCGCCGCGCTACAAATACTACAAGTGCTAAGCCTATGCAACATGTTTCAAAGATAGGACAGTTGGAGATGCAGTACTTGAGAGATTTGAAACGAGATTGAGTGAAGAAGAAGATTCAAGTTTTGACAAATGTGCTATTTTCCAGTTAAGTTAGGTATAGGTATATTACTGTACAGAGAGAATAATAGGATACAACTGGTTTATAAAACACTCATGTTTAATAATTCACTGTCTCAAAAGAAAAAAAACTGTACGTAGTACCAAACAGACTTTCTCTCTCGTTCTCTCTTATCATAAAATAGAGAAATTTACTAAAAATTAGCCAGATTTGTGAAACAAAATAATATACATTGTTGCAGGAGAGCATAAATTAAATAATATTCAGTGTTACAGATACATTGAGGGGAAAATATATATCTTTATTCAGCAAAGAGCATGACAATCAATTATAATTTCAAAGAGTTTCGTAAAAAACATATGAAGGCCCTATATTGGCTTATATCTAATAAATTATTAGATTTATAATTAAAATATTTCAAATAAAAGCTTTTCACCTTTAAGAGTAACCTACTACAACTTTACGATAGATTTTTTTCATATTTTAAATAGTTGCTCAGGTATGAACAAAGTTTGAAAGTTCCGCTTATGTAAGGTATGCTTAAATTATTTTTCATAGAAAAACTAGAGTAGCTATTTAGTTTGAAAGGTTAAAAAATGCCTGGATACAAAATTTAATCGAAATAATTATAGCAAATCTCTATAAAATCAAGTTTATCTCATTATGCCCTTCAGTAAACTACTTTTAACTTTAGGGTTGGATATCTAATTTCATAAGCACCTCAGGGAAACCCTATGGAAACCCTATATATCAAGTTATAGCCTGAGAGGTAAAATAGTTCCGACCCAAGCACAAGGTATAGATGGACATACAGACATACAGACATACAGACATACAAACATACAGCATAGTGAACACCAATTTTTTTTCGGGGGGTCATGAAACGTTGACATTTATCAATATCTTGAGTTCGAGCTTCTTGATGACCACAATCAATACCTTTCTCTCAGAAGGGTCGATGGAAAGTGAATATTATTCCTCCAAACAAATATAGCCTAGAATAAGTTTCAACGAAATAGTGAAATTTAAATGAAATGAAACATCAATTGAAGTGAAGACAACACGAAGACTCGATTGTAGAGTTGAATGTTTCTTTGGTATAGCTTAATATTTTGTTGACAATCCTGTTTGAGTGTGAGTGGGGTAGTGTTGTGTTGAAAGGCCCTCTCTAACGACTGTAAACATGATATCATCACAACAGTTGACACCTTGTGTGGGAATGATTGATGGAACCAAGAGCTCATCACTCCGCAACGTTCACCGGCCATCTTAGCATTTCAGGACCAATAGCCAGGGGTTATTTATCAAGGGTATTAAACATGTCGGGCTACTCTCGTAATACAAGGGGTGTAGTAGGCCTACCTCAATATCAAGAGGATATAGTGAAGGACATAACTAGGATTCGCTAGAGATATATGGTGGTCTCTCTGATCACTATCCACAAGTGAAGGATATAACTAGGCTTCGCTAGAGATATATAGTGGTCTCTCTTATCACTATTCACAAGTGAAGGATATAACTAGGATTCGCTAGAGATATAAAGTGGTCTCACTTCCCTTCTTGCCCACGGCTCGAGTCCTTGCTGCACTCAACAACACATTGGGTGTATGTAGTTCGTTGAGAGCTCCGATCATGAATGCAACCAGAGGATTCAAATCATTTCAACATTGTACCATCCTGCTAGGCCTATAGCCCGGTTTTATCAGGACGAAACTTCTGGAAGGACTTCTTCTCTGCCAGGATCTAACTCTGAGGTAGAAGTTTAGTAGGAATAAAGGTGCCTTCCAGAAGAGTCGTTGAAATAAGATTGGACTATACTTGCGCTGGGTTTAGTACTGGTTCTTAATGGGGTCCTCTGGTTGGCCTTTATTTCTGTTGTAATGCTAATTAAACTTACGACATACAAACTCGTACATCCACAGAGCTGGTCATCCAGAATCAGTCTGGACACAACTCAAATAACTTCACGCTAATACGTCACTCGCGTGACTGGTAGATCATATCATCATTATAATACAAGTATGGTCTACTGAGGGTCTTTTTCTCCTCTCTTCCCACAAGTGTGGGCACATTTTTATCTAAAATACATCTTCTTCATTCATATTCCACTAACTAATTAATGTTTGTTCAATCTGAACGGGCCCTATGTAGGGACATATTTATTTTTAACAAAGTTTTTGTGTGGTGGTGTATAAATTATAATAATATGGGCCAGTCAAAGTATTGTTCTGAGGGCACAAATACCCAAATACCAAGACCAATTGTTGCGTTATAGTCACGGTTTGTTCTAAGGGCACAAAGTCCCAAATACCAAGAACAAATGTTTTGTTATAGTTACAGTTTGTTCTAAGGGCACAAAGTCCCAAATACAAAGACCGAATATTTTGTTATAGTTACAGTTTTTTCTAAGGGCACAAAGTCCCAAATACAAAGACCTAATATTTTGTTATAGTTACAGTTTGTTCTGAGGGCACAAAGTCCCAAATACCAAGAACAAATGTTTTGTTATAGTTACAGTTTGTTCTAAGGGCACAAAGTCCCAAATACAAAGACCGAATATTTTGTTATAGTTACAGTTTTTCCTAAGGGCACAAAGTCCCAAATACAAAGACCTAATATTTTGTTATAGTTACAGTTTTTTCTAAGGGCACAAAGTCCCAAATACCAAGACCGAATGTTTTGTTATAGTTACAGTTTTTTCTAAGGGCACAAAGTCCCAAATACAAAGACCGAATATTTTGTTATAGTTACAGTATGTTCTAAGGGCACAAAGTCCCAAATACCAAGACCGAATGTTGCGTTATAAGTTTGTCATTTATGTATTAGGATAATCAGGTGTTCAAGGTATTGATACGGAAAATAAAATAAACTATATTTTTTATTGTACTTTATTAAAAACAAAATACAATTCCAGTAGCTTGCTAGTGATAAATTTATAATCGCTAGGGTAGTTTAATGGGGCTACGATCAACACGCCAGCAGGATAGGCCTATAGTTAGATATTTATGGTGACAAGGCCTGTTCCAACTCGCTCTAAATTTGCCCATCGGGGAACATTAATTGTAAAACCAGTAGATCTACTTGCTTACAACCTGCCTTGGTGGCGTAGTTAGCTAAAGCGTTAATTTAGTGTTGAGCTAGACTGCACAGGACTGGGAGATTGAGGCTGGAATCTCGCTAAGGTGAACTGGGGGTGGTTTTCCTCTCTCCCTCCACGCAAATATTGGTTAATTTCCTCTATATCCAACCTTACCAATTCCTACCCCATTAGCATGATTAGTACTTAAGCGTACAACCCAAACGACTAGTAAGACGCAGTGCTAAGTATTATTATTTGCTTACAAATCGCTATCATATAAAGGATCCTTCCAGCTGAGGACTCGTAGCGAGCCGTATTGCCCCCCTCCTTCACTTTATCCCCGTCTTCCAACGACTGCCCTGGCCTACTTTTATAATGAGAGAGGTAATGAGTGCAACAAGGAATGGGTCGTAAGGAAGAGAGGCGAGAACTGTTTCTCTCTTTCTCTGGAGCAACGGTTCTCAAACTGGGGTCCGCGGAGCTCCTCTACGTGGTACATATGCAGACACATCAATATTTAACATTTCCCCCTCGATTTGAGGAATTATTTGTGACTATTTGAAGACTTTTCTTAACTCATTTATTTTGGATAACATTCTTGGAACCCTAACTAACAATGAAAAATAGTGTTTGATTGAACAATCTTACGATGATGGTTTGAAAATGGAATTTACCAAATTAGGTAAAGCTGAATTTTGGATAAAGGCTAAAATTGTTGGCCAGAAAAGGATTGTTGTTTCTAATTCCATTTGCAACCACCTATCTTTACGAAACTGTATTTTCTGCTATGGTGACAGTAAAAAATAAATCTCATAATAAACTAAGTCTTGACCATAATTTGCGCTTAAAATTAAGCGCCACTGAACCCGACCTCTTGTCGCTTGTTTCAAGCATGCAGCACCTTCCTTCTCACTGAATTATTAGCCTTTAAGAATATTGTAACCTTTTTTAATAAATAAATAACAGATACTTTCGAAAACAATTATAATTTTGTACTGCTTTATTAATCCGGGACATAGTAAGATTTGTAATAGTTCAGTGGTACGCGACTGATCCATTATACACAGAGTGGAGAACCACTGCGCTAGAATACCATGCATCAGAGAACTATGTTTTAATAAGGAGGAGGGGGCAACGCACAAGCTACCTGCCTACGAACGTTATAACTTGACAACCATATACGCGTCAAAACTCAGGACAAATGGACCCAAGGCCGGGCCTATTTTCAAAAATAAACATTCATAATAAAACTTATAGCTTTATTAAAAATTAAAGTACACTTCGTAAATCCGACTAGTTCTATGAATTAATTAAATAATGATTGAATGTTGGTGCCTAGTGGACGACGGGTTTAATCAATAATGACCATCAAATAGGGCTGAGGTTGCCAAACTTCTCGGTTCACGGCACCCTAAGACCCCCAGCCAAGAAGAAATGCCTAGCAGTTCCACTTTTCAAATAGTCAAGACAAACAATTGTATAAGATTTATTTCTTAGCGGCTTGGAAACAGTTTGAAACAATAATACACACATATTGAAAGAAAACAAAGGATTTTAATTATATTCTTAAATAAGCACAATTATTTTCGAGCAGTACAAAGCAACTGGTCAACTGTTGTAATCAGATGGGCGACCATCCCACTCATTCCTTGTTCCACATTGGTTTGTTTGTACATAATACTTGCTTCAATTGTAAAACATCTCGCGAGTTTGTAGCCCCAGGGGCCACTTTTTGGCAAACCGATAAAATAGGGTCTAACCACGCAAAATATACAAATGTACCAACATTCTTGTGTCCTTAGTCATCAATAATCTGTGTGTGTGTGTGTGATTGTTAAGTTCAAACATTGTATTCAACAAATCACAACTTGGGCCTTTTCTGGCAGCTCAAAAGTGACTCAAACACTTCAGTAAGTTATTCATTCATCTTCCTCGTATATGTCTGGAGGGTACTTTCATTTGAAGACTAAAGTTAATCTACGTCTCATGCCAAAGTTGCCCAACATATTTACGAGTTCAAATAACTCGAAACTATTTGTGAGTATAGCTTGTGACCCGACAGAAAATAACGAATCTGCTAACCATCTTTACTGAGTAACGTACGTCCTACGTTTTGTAAGTACTCACTAGTCTTGTGTTTCAAACTTATTCCTGCCATTTATACACCTACGGTTAGTGACTGTAGCTTTTTATTTGAAATACAATTAAATTTGGAAGTCAAATCCTTTATAGCTACACGTTAGTAATCTATGTTTTATAAATATTCTGATTACAAACCGGTTATATGGATGGTTGAAAGGAAATAAACAAACTTGGATGTTTTTAAGAAAACCATAAGAAAAATATACGTATTATGAGTTAATATTTCACAAACACTCCACTTTACGAATATTGTTCACAGTTTCTATCCACTCCTTCATTTTATTTAAATATGTCTAACTTAAGTAGGTCGTTTCAGAGCCAGATGATATTTTCAATATTTCTTGAATAAGTTCATTGAAAGGATCTGGGAAAAAACACGATAACCTTCATTTGATGAAAAAGTGTGTCAGCATGTCTTACCTCTTGAACTAGGCCTACAGGTTATTTTTTAAATATTTTGAGAACAGCTAATATCAACGAATGTTTTTGATTTATTTTTATAACTAGATTTATTGTTTTTATAGACTTTTAAATAGTGAAAATATCACATCTATTTCCAAAGGAGTTAGACTATCATGTTTTTTTCTACTACAAGAGTAGCACGTCATACCACATCATACCACGTCATACCACGCGGCCAACGAAGTGGGTGGAAATATTCTTATTCTAATTTATAAACGTAGAGCATTTTTCTTTTGAACAAAAGGCTTAGTTCGGCGATTAGGCCTAATTTAATTATCATGACTATTGATTTTTTTTTTTTCAGATTAAAATGATAAAAACCTGATGCGCTAATTATTACTTTTAGCATTTTAGGGCTATTTGGCATAAGTGACACTTCAACTTAAATCCTATAAGTTAATTATAAAATTGTATTCATTAGCTTGTGATATCAAACAACTCATAATTAGACAAGGAGAGACCCAAATGATGGGGTCTTGTTCAAAATAAGAGAAATTGTTTGGAAACAAGGTTAGACAGATCAAACACAGAGAACTGGTATTTAGATACCAATGTATGAACGCTAGATCTGTCATTTCAAAACAGCTTTCTCACTTTCGGTTATCCATCACATTTTAATGGGAGAAACCGTGGGATTTTTTTTTTATTAGGGCCCTCCATTATTTAGGGCTGCCAAGCCAGATAATAACTTCTGAAAACGGCAGCAAGACGACGTATAGTAATTCCACGAATACTTTAGATAAATAATGAGTACTGCATTTTTCTAACGTTGAATAATCATTATATAAAATACAGTGATTTTTTTTATTCGTGCAGCTAAATGAACAGGAAGACGAAATAAGAAATCCATTATTATTGTATTCTTTAAAAACAGGATTCGACAGACATTATCTTACGTCTGAAACTAAAAGCACTCGGCTGTAACCATAACCTTACCATTCTCTTTTTATTTCCATAAACGTCGACCTATAGCTCTCCTCCATTACTACTCTGAAAGGACGTCCATTTACTTCAAACCACCTCTCTCTTTTTTTTTTATCCTCCCTTCTCTTGTTTCGCGTGTGACGCATGCGCTGTGCTCTCATTCGTCAATGTCCGCACCCACCCCCACCCCCGACTGGCGGTCCGGCCCCCAGGTTACCCAGGAGACGGCAATTCGCAATGTTGGTGCAATAGCGTACTATATCCACAGTTTCCTGAGAAACAAACGAATGTTGGTGCAATAGGGTACTATATCCACAGTTTCCTGAGAAACATACCAATGTTGGTGCAATAGGGTACTATATCCACAGTTTCCTGAGAAACAGACCAATGTTGGTGCAATAGGGTACTATATCCACAGTTTCCTGAGAAACATACCAATGTTGGTGCAATAGGGTACTATATCCTCAGTTTCCTGAGAAACAGACCAATGTTGGTGCAATAGGGTACTATATCCACAGTTTCCTGAGAAACAAACCAATGTTGGTGCAATAGGGTACTATATCCACAGTTTCCTGAGAAACAGACCAATGTTGGTGCAATAGCGTACTATATCCACAGTTTCTTGAGAAACATACCAATGTTGGTGCAACCTTGATCTCCTTGACACTGGCAGTCTAGCTTAACACTAAACTAGCGCGTTAGCTAACTACGTCACAAAGGGGTATCTATAGGTAATGTACCGAATTTTCGTGAAGGTAAAGTGAGAAACGTTTGAGGAAAAAAACATTTCAATACATCCAACAGGAATACAAACATTGAACTTCCAATCACAGGCAAACCATACAGACGAGACTGACCCCTAGGTCTACATGCCCACCGGTGCGGTGATGGTTAATAATGGTATCTAAACATGAACTTCTTGAACAGGCTTATTATATTAGCACAGAAACTAACTAGTCCAATTCTAGAACAGACACTACACCCAGTTCCACGTCCGTTCATTGCTAACTGAGCTAGGAACGGCCAGCTCGGCAGGACTCGGCTCGGCTCGGCTCGGCTCGGCTCAGCTCGGCAGGGCTCGGCCCGGCTCGGCAGGGCTCGGCCCAGCTCGGCAGGGCTCGGCTCGGCCAGCTCAGCAGGGCTCGGCCCGGCCCGGCTCGGCTCGTAGTTATCCCACTTGTAAGGCAGCGGATCGAACAACGTTTGTAGAAACTCCACGCAAGTCCCAGTTGCAATGTAGGGTTCGCCCGAAGAGGGGTTATTGGGTGCAGTTTGTATAAAAAATACCATAACACAGGTCGTGGGTATATTAAATATCCAATAATTAATGTGAATGCATCATCATTTTGTGATATTGGTAGCTATATACTGTCCTTCATCCTGTTGTGGTGACTTGGATAAAAACATCATAAAGGAATAAGTAGGCCTATTTCCTCAAAGCCTCTATAATAAGTTCGTCTGTACTCATTACCACACACAAACACGAACTTGTTTTAAGGTGCAGGGGAAAATAACGTCACCTCCTCGTAGTCGCAGACGTACTGGCCGCTTCAGGTGGACTGATTTAATTATTGGGGAAGCATACAGGCCGTTCGGTTCGTGTTCTGGTGCCTGGGGAATAGAACCCTGTACTCTTAGTTCAATAGACAGACTGTTTCAGACTGAGCCACGAAGTCTGATCAAAGCCCTGAAAGAGAACCAATCCATCTCAGCGATATCAGTCCAAATATGTATCCAGAATCTAGATGTTGTTTTACTCAGCCGCTATCACGTGATGATTGCCCCTACGAGATAGTCTACTAGACGAACATCACATTGCGATGATACAGGGTGGGACCAAAACCATTAGACAATTAGTAACGTGAAAATTAACACTAACTAACTGCATATTAAACTTTTTCACTTTTTGAAGATGATGTTACTCAGGTTAGCTCCACCGGACGTCAGACAAACCCCAAAACTTTGTCCATAACTTTTCTAAACATAGATCTCTGTTTCCTCCCCGCCCTATATAACGATAATTAATTTCCATTCAATCACAAAGGTCCATTACAAAGTCAGAAAACTGTAATAAAATGATCAAAAAGTAGTATTTACTTGTAAATCCTGTCAAAATACACAGATAGGTTACACAATTCAAGTGCTTACTGGATTTGGCAACTGACGTGTTATGCCATTCATCGACCAAAATAATCTCTCAGTGTTACCAACAAGTGAAGTAAACAAGTGATTAATACCCTTCCTTGTATCGAAGTGGACAGTATTCGCTATAGGGTTTCTTTTATAGGTCTTGCCTGACTCTGAATATAACACAATATCATGGAATTACGATCAATTAGAAATATCTTACTAGGTTTATATAGTTAAAATATAATTTAATAAAATAATGACCCCACCAGTGGCAACGTGGACTGTGGCATCAGTCTAGTCTTGTCGGATTTCACTGAGACGATCTAGGTTTCAATCCTGGCCTACTAAGTGTAAATGTGTACCCCACTAGTCGGCTATAGAATAAAGATACAGCCCGGAGGTGTAGTTAGCCGTGTATGTCAGATTGTTAAATCATTATGTGGTGAATGATCACCTAAGTATTGTTACAGCTAGGACTAGTTTATAAAATGGGGCATATTTTACACGCCACCTACCTAAATAGCACAGTTTCCATCAGTATACAAAGATGTCAGGTAAACAAGTGTTGAGTTTCATAAGACAAACGAAATTTAGGCTGCGCAAATAATAGGTTTAAAATCATTAATAAAATAGGTCAGCACACTCAAATATTGATTTTTATACAGATTTATAAAAAGAGTAGACCTATATATATATATATATAATTTGAAAATAATGTATATGGAAGGGAAACGATTTTTCACATTTTAAATTTGTATGGAAATAATAATATTTTTAACCTTTAAAACTTTTAATGTTGGAACAAAGACACTGTTAAATAAATGAGATAGGTCTATATCAGATTTTGTTAAAAAAAAAAATATATATATATATATTTTTCTAAAATGGCCTCGACGATTTTGTTTAGAATTGATATTTAAGGAATGTTTGATCTGAATGTATACCTGTATTTAGGTGGACATTTTATTTAAGAATAGTAGGCCTGTGTCAATGAGGGATTTTTCAAAATTCTAAATATTTTGATAATGGCTCTAACAATTTATGAGTTTTTGACATGACAAATAAAAGTGCAAATGGGTTTTCAGGAAAAAGTCATTTCAGGGAATTGTTTAGTAAATAGGTTTTAAGAAACTTGAAATATTTAAAAAAATGTATCTAACAATGTTTTTAAATTCTTTTTTAAATAGCCCTAACCATATTTTGGAAATATTCCTGTTTNCATGATAATAATAATGTATGTTTATTTTTTTAATATATTAGGTTAGCTTAATGATATCTTACTTTTGGCTAATTTTATAAAAAAAATTAATTGTGTGGAAATTGTCTTTAATGTTGAGTTCAAAATTGATCTCTGTCTTTCATGATAAGTTTAAATAAGAATACAGTCTTTTGTGAATGTGAGGAATGCCAGGTCTCCACCGTGGTTCGGATTCCACGTTAAACTGTAGGTCCTTCATTTCATCTCACAATCACCCTACCATTACACATTAGTGTAAGTGCGTATAACCCGAACGGGTAATAAGACGCGGTGCTAATAATAATAATAATAATACAGTCTTTCTTTCCCCAACATACACAATTATTTAAAGCTAGTCTATAAATAAATGTTCTTTTGAAAATTTGGCCTTTTTTAAAAACTGTTATCACGATTTTGTTTAAAATTGGTAATTTAAGAATGTTTAATTTTAATAAAACAATAAGAAATATTGTCTTTTCCAAAGAAAACTTACTTATTAATAGTTTAGTAAAAACATACATTTGGAAATAAGAAAATGTGTATGATTGTGTTTTAACATTTATTTTGAGTTATATTGACAGTTTATTTTTTGGTTAAAGCCATTTTCTTGCAAATAACCCTTTGGAAGGCCTTTATTCCTACCAGATACCTACTTGGTGAGAGAATCGCTACTTTCGTCAGGAACTAATAACACATTATAATGACAACAAACGCTGTTCTCACTGAATGTATTAGTGAGCTGGCACCCTAGTGCTTGATCACTCAGGACAAACCAAAGATAGCCGGTTCACACATTGAAGTGTTTGTAAGTTTGTTTGTATACTGACATCTTTGTACAGGACTAATCTTTACGTGCTTGTGCGCCTACATCGTCCAACGCTGAATGTAGACGACTGTTGGCCAGGGAGGAACGAACATTGACAAATAAGAACTATAAATAAGAGACTTGTTAAAGCTGGGCTGAGTCACATCTAATTGGACGAAGCTACGCTGTATATATATATATATATATAGGCCTACCGAGGATGTATTTTTTTGGGGTCTTTCTTTTTCTTACTTCCTGTTACATTAAAAAAAACACACATCATTAATCTTTCCTAACTTGATTCATCAGAAGTTGTTTAAAACCTAAGATTCTAGCTAAGGGCTTGTGCTATTTTCTTTTACTTCCTTCTTATCCAGTTTTTTGTCCTTTTTCTCGACGATAATGAGGCTACGGTGCGTGGAAAAAAATGTACCCCTATATAAAGAAGTGACTCTACTTATGGATATTTACATAAATATATTTTTTTTCCTTCCTAACCAACTTATTAATCTATAGCTTAGGGCATGATCCTTTTTTTCATAAGGACCTCGGAGACATTATGAAGACACTATTAGATTATCCATTTTGCATATTGGCGTTCAGAGGCTGTCTTTTGCCAGAAAGAAATTACAGAAATGGTATTTTGAAGAACCAGTTTTATGTTTGAAGTTAAGTATTCAATGAAGTTCTAACAACATTTCTGGGCTCTAGGGAACATCGGGATGTATTCAGTTAGTAGCTTCAATATTTGCTGAAAAATGATTTTATTACAGTAGCTAATTATCTCACTCCATCTCACTGATGATGATGATGATGATGATAGCAGGGAGAGGTTTAGATACAGAGCTCAAATTATCTGTTGTGCCTAATATCCATGTCATACATACCAGTGAGCACGCAGACCAAGGTGTAATTGTTTTGCCACAAAAGGGGAAGTTGTATTTTGACTTCTAGACGATTGAATTGAGGTTGTTATTCTATAAATACTTTAGTTCAATCTCACCCAAACAATAAATATTCACGAGTACACGCTCTCTAAATTATATTTTACACATTACCACCTCATTAGTGTAAATACTCGTATGTGGATATCTCGGACAAAGACAAAGGGCAACCATACAAATGTATTAATACGTGATTTTATTTAAATATGTAAGCATATATTAGTAAAATAGGTAACCTATTCTTATATATATAAGTACAAAGGCTATACATATGATCTAAAGACTGCGTTTTTTACTTCACAAAGAGAATGTCTCACTGGCTTACACTTATAATTTTTCACTAATTAAATTGATTAATTTTGTTCTTGTTTTAAAAAGAGCATATATTCAAATAAATTAAGTTGTTTATAGTTATAGATGTAAACTATAATTGGCTACAAAAGGCATTCTCTTTATTAATACATAAATTATTATATATAGGCCTATATATTTAGCACCGCGTCTTACTACCCGTTTGGGTTATACGCTTTAAGTACTAATTACGCTAATGGATTAGGAATTGGGGAGGTTGAATTATAGGAATTGAACCCGCATTTGCGTGGAGGGAGAGTGGAAAACCATTTAGGAAAAACCACCCCCAGTTCACCCGACCGAGATTCGAAACTCGATCTCCCCGTCCTCAGCAGTCGGGCTCAACACGACAAGCGCGTTAGCCAACTACGCGACCGAGGCGGGTCATAAATTATTAGTTTCACAAATAAAAGAGAGGTTGAGCTAAAATACTAAATATTGATAAAAACAGAACTATTAAATATTGTAAATTCAATTCATAGTTAACCGCCTCGGTGGCGTAGTTGGCTAACGCGCTAGTCGTGTTGAGCTCGACTGCTAAGGATGGGGAGATCGAGGTTCGAATCTCGGTCGGGTGAACGGGGGGTGGTTTTTCCTAAATGGTTTTCCACTCTCCCTCTACGCAAATGTGGGTTCACTTCCTTTAATTCAACCTTCCCAATTCCTAATCCATTAGCGTAATTAGTACTTAAGCGTATAACCCGAAAGGGTAGTAAGACGCGGTGCTAAATAATAATAATAATAATAATAATAATAATAATAATAATAATAATAATAATAATTAAAATTCATAGTTAAGAACAACATAAAAACCAAGATATATAGTAATTATCTATTCCTTTTCTTTCAAATAAAGTGTGGTTATTTAATTAAAAAATATTATTTCGTTAGTGATAACTTTCCTTCATGTCCATCAAATAGTCAAAAAGAGTTTATCAAATAAAAGGCATGTTTGTTGTGCAGTTATATGTCTATGTCTCAACTATACTTTCATATTTTTATACGAGATTATTCCTTGAGGCAATCACACAAGAGCTTAGCCCCCCCCCCCCCTCAATCTATCTCCCTTAATGCTCGCAGTCTCAATACGACATCAAGTTGTTATTGATCAAAACGACCAATGTGAGTCTCAGAAATGTGCGTCCTAGATGGAATGGCAATAAGTAGGGAGGAGGGTTTTTGTCAGGAGAGGGAGGGTCGTGGCTCCGGGGGTGAGGACTGAGAAAATCGCAGAGTATTGGGGAAAAAACCTTGATATGGAGTTTGGTGGGGGAGGAGTTGAAGGAGGGGAAGGGGAGATGGTCGTGTGCATGTTGGGGGCGAAATGCCACGGAGAGGATGGAAAGAAGGGGGGTGCCCAGGAAATTAGGGATCAAGGAATAAAACAGCTAGAGAATAAGAAGAGAAAGGAAAAAAACTCCCCTTCTACCAAGTACCTCTACCCCAGATAGAAACCCAACCGTCAAAGCAGCAAATGAAAAAATAATGTCCGCCATTTCCACCTCTCAACCCACACCACAAGTTTGAAATAATCCATATGTCCGTGAAGTAAATATATGAGAGAGTAGTGGAAATAAGCATGTATAGAGGTAGGATGGATATCAAGCAACAATAAACATGTCTAGAAACAAGATACGTTCAAACAAACAACAATAAACATGTCTAGAAGCAGGATAGTGTTCAAACAACCAACAATAAACATGTCTAGAAGCAGGATAAGTTCAAACAACCAACAATAAACATGTCTAGAAGCAGGATAAGTTCAAACAACCAACAATAAACATGTCTAGAAGCAGGATACGTTCAAACAACCAACAATAAACATGTCTAGAAGCAGGATAAGTTCAAACAACCAACAATAAACATGTCTAGAAGCAGGATAAGTTCAACCAACCAACAATAAACATGTATAGAAGCAGGATACGTTCAAACAACCAACAATAAACATGTCTAGAAGCAGGATAAGTTCAACCAACCAACAATAAACATGTCTAGAAGCAGGATAATTTCAAACAACCATAAACAACCAACAAATAATCTTTTGTGAGAATATCAAAACACATTACGAGGATCAATCATGCTTTTAAACAAAATATATACAAATATATATAGAAATAGTAAACATATTGAAACTGAATCACCAATGGAATTTATTTTGGTGTCGTGATTCCATTTTGAACGGTGGGAACATTAATCCATGACCATGTTGGTTTTGATGTTATTATGGTTATTAGAGTCGGTATTTCTTTGGTCAGTTTGTATCCCAACAATGGATGGCTAAACCTACCTACGAGAGGGTTTGTTGTAATAAAATTAATATAATATAATATATTCCAATATAGGAAAACAAAGTACTGGTGTGTAATGGAATAACGACACAGCCTTACTAGAAATAAAGATGAGGGATTTATATTAAGCTGCACCTGTATGAAGCAGTAGGGCCTAATCAATGAATTTTATCTTTGAACATTAATATGGAATATGATGCTCTAACAAGCAGTTAAATATTTACTATTTTATAATGTGACAAGAAATAATATTTTACACGCACATAGGTTTACTTTTATTACTAGACTTCTCCAAAATACCTCTAGCCGTGACGTCATTGGAGTCAAAAAATCATGCTGTGGATATGTTTAAATTGCACAGTCTTGAAGTTATATTATAGTATTTATCTGAGCTCTCTCTCTCTGTAACGACACATTTTTGGTTATTTTAATACTAAGACTTTGTGAAATGAAAGAATCAATCTCTTTGGATGTGTAAACGTTGTGATTTGTTTACATTGCGATTCCTGAACTCATTGAAGACCTAGGCTCAATTCTACAATGTCATGTTATACTAGCAATTAACTGTTCGTAGAGTATAGCTATGAAGATATTTGGTCCAAAAATTGATGAAGATAATGAGGAGTGGAGGAGGCTACAGAATGATGAGATGCATACATCACCAGACGTTGTTAGGGTAGTAAAATCTCTCAGGTTACGGTGGGCAGGTCATGCAGCGTGAATGGGAGTATCTAGAACCGCGTTCAAGGTTTTGACTGGCAAACCCAATGGGAAAAGACCACTGAGAAGACCTAGACAGGAGGATAACATCTGGACAGATCTGAGAGAGATACGGTGTAATGAGATAGACTGGATAGAATTAGCTCAAGATGTGGATAGGTGGTGTATTTTTGTAAGTGCGCCAATGAACGTTAGAGTCCCTAATGCCAGAGAGTAAGTAAGAGTATAGATATTGGTTTAAATTGGTTTTGAATGTTCCCATCAATTACTGGTGCACTCGACAAGTTTACATTCGAAGTAGTTATTTTTGTATCGCCACATCATACTACCTGTTCTAGTTATAGGCATACATGCTAATTACTCTAATGGGGTAGGAATGAGGAAGAAAGCATTTTAAAGAGAAACTACCCTCATTTGCGTGGAAGAAGAGTGGAAAAAACACCCTTAGTAGATCCGACCGGGATTCAAACCCCCGTCTTCAGCATGTCAGTCCAACATTTAAAGCGTTCGGCCACTAAAGTGGGTTAGTAAGTTAGTTAATCTTCTCGGAGCACGATATTTGTAACAAAGCTTTTGGTTTGTTTGTGTTTAGTATCGATATAATAAACCGGACAGACACATCCATTTCGATTGCGTACCTATAAGATTAGGCCTAATCTTATTTGGTGATCTTAAGACATCTTCACACATACCATGAGGCAGAGTTATTTTAGGCCATGTGAAATTTACTTAAAATTATTTTTTTATTAAAATGTATTTTGATATAAAATAAACTTATACCTAACAAAGAAACAAATTTATCATATTGACAAAGAATCTAAAAGATTCTTCCGTTCCAAGTATCGACGTGGTCTTAAGACTCTTTCAAACGAAAATTAATGTTAAGAATTGTCATCGTCGTGTGAATCCTCGCTCATTTTTCAAAGATAGAGAAAACGTGGCCTGACTCTTGTAATGATATTAATCATAAACAATATGAAGACTATGTTTGCTACCCGGAAAGTGGACCTCACGCTTTATGATCGTTTTCATGTGGACGTTAGCGATAGAAAACTCCGTGAAGCCCAAACTAGTGGAAGTTATCATTCTACCTTGTGTTAGACAATAACGAATAATTAACGAGACATCGTTAAATTAGTTCTCAATTTGATCTGTTTCCTCTGTCCTGGTCGGCGAGAGGTGATAGGATATTATTTTGTACTTTTTTTTTTGACCGATTCTTACTACCCGCTTACGTTATTTGTATTTGTTATAAGACCTAATTTTCCAATATCATGATATTGTAATCGTTATGACTAAGTTCAAAGTGATATTAACAACCACTTTTGATTTTTCAGCGTTATGTTGATGCTAACGTCAATTTAAAAGTGCTCAAGTTTAGGTGAGGTCCAGCTTGTGAGCGCTACGTCCACTTTAGCGGCGAAGCATCCAACTAAATGCTAATACATGAGTATACTGTTATATTTGTTGAACATTGACAAAAAACTATGGGCTGCTCTTTGTGTGGATTATTGCTGTTGTAAAATTATCTGGAACAGTTTTAATTTAGTGTGTGTTTTGTTATGCTAGGGGAATTAACACTGACTCGAGTTACATATTTAGCTTATTTTAAATGCTTTGTTGAAGAAAATTAAACTATAATGTTGAATACATCGAACGCAACTTGTAGGAATAACATTTGTGAGGTTAGGTCTTGTGAATGAAGCCTGATGAAGTTGGGTCTATGGCCTTAGGCCTTGTGAGGTTAGGTCTTGTGTCGTTAGATATTATATTGGAGTAAAGAAAATACAGTCTAGGAGATGTGACTTGTCTTATAGCTCTAGCTTTCCTAACGCTTGTCCTTTAATTATTGCCAAGCTAAGCTCTCCTTTCCCAGTAAACACTCTAACATGTTCTGGTACCCCCCTGACCCCCCCTGACCCCCCCTGTAAGTCTCCCCCACCCCTCTTATCCACATTGTCCACGCAACCATTTATTTCAGACTTATCCTCATTGGTGAACAACAGAACACACAGATCATCAAGTCTCGTTTGTTGAGGATGTGGAAGTCAGGACCCGAATCCTGGCTGGGCGTGGGACCTACTGAGGGTGGTTTTCAATCAGTTGTTTCTCACTCGTGCTCCACACAAATACGGGTACATTTCTCTCAATCCTACGTTCCTCGCCTTTACCCCATTAGTGTGATACAAAATCGGGATGGGCAGTAGTACTCGGTTCAAGACATACCTACTATTGGCCGCGCGCTTGTGAGAACAACATCAACCCACGCACGTGCGTGCGGTCTTTACCACGATAATCGCATCAAACAAGCCACAAACACACACTTGCAAACAGTAAAGACCACTTTATTTGTCAGAGTTTTACTTGACCACTTAAATAACTGTTAGAACGTGTAGCGCTGTCTCGTGTAACATATTAGTTCGTGGTTCCTCCACCTCGGTAATACGCGCGGCGGTCTAATGGGAAATAGCACGACTCGCGTGGAACAACAAGATAAGAGACACAGCAAGAGGGAGTTGTGAGAATTGATCGGGTGCTGGGTCGATGCCTGGTTGCGTTATCTTTACTACACTTAGCTGTGCTGGTTAAACGGACCTTAGTGAGACTATAATGTCTAATGTGAGTAATAATACAGGCAGGGTGTCCATAAATTATTAATTTCATTATCATTCATTATAAAACGTAATAAACTCGGTATTTTAGGAGCTACCATGAAATAGTTTAGGGCAGTTAAAAACACAACTCAAAACATTTTCTTCTTTAATTCGCAAATTACTGCAAACCGTTTAAAAATAGCTCATAATATAACTAATGTATTAAGACTAATAATGTAATGGGATGAAGTGAATAATTTATGAACACCTGTATATGGTCATAAACGTAGGCCTACTTTCAGAGTAAATGCACCATACTTTGAATGAAGGGAGAGTAGAAAACCACCCTCAGTACATCCTACAAGGATTTGAAGCCCGATCTCCCCATCACCGACCGGATGATTGCAAGAGTGACGTCTCAGACTATACAGCCACTGGTGCAGGTTTAGAAGTTGGGGCTCGAATACCTGATGAGTGTACTGATATTTTTTCGAGCTCCTTTCACGAAATTGGGGGTACATTTCCTATAAACTATATCGTTCTCATTCGTACTCCATTAAATTAGCTTAGTGAGGATATTCCGGACGATTAATAGGACGTGGTTCAAAAATAATTATATCAAAACATTTATTAAAATAGTTTAATAGGCCTACATTAATTAAACAGTAGTTCTATTGATTCACACATAAACTAGTTGAAATAAACTAAATGTAGTCTAAGTCTATTTTCTACTGCCATCTATCAGTAATAAACTATATGTAGTCTAGGTCTATTTTTCTACTGCCATCTATCAGGAATAAACTAAATGTAGTCTAGGTCTATTTTCAACTGCCATCTATCAGGAATAAACTAAATGTAGTCTAGGTCTATTTTCAACTGCCATCTATCAGGAATAAACTGAATGTAGTCTAGGTCTATTTCTACTGCCATCTATCAGGAATAAACTAAATGTAGTCTAGGTCTATTTTCAACTGCCATCTATCAGTAATAAACTAAATGTAGTCTAACTCTATTTTCTACTGCCGTCAACGTATGTATTCTACAAGCGATGGGACATTGTTTGCTGTATTAACATTTGTAACTGTCACACATTGTTAGATTAGTTGGAAATCACCCACTTTGGTGATTGAATGTCTTGTGGTCTTTATTGCAATAGACCGGACTGCGATGACGAGGAGATCGGGTTTCAAATCCCGACCGCATGTATGAAGGGTGGGTTTTCCTAAAATAAAAAACTTTTCCTCCACGCAAATGCGGGTATAATTTATATAAATTGAACCTTCTTCATTCTTAGCACATCAGTGTAATTAGTAGGCCTCATAATACGTAAAGCCCAAACGTTAAGTGAAACGCGGCGACAAAAAATAAAATGAAATCGTAAGTTTTTTTTTTAAACAGATATTCAATGTCCATTATTCCAAAAGTGCCCTCTAACACGTCAACTATCTAATGTACAGATCTAAAACACGCGTCATCAGTTTTGGAGCGGAGTTAAACTTTAGAACAGAATATTACCTAAAGGACTTGAGAGTATTACAGGAGCTGACCGTTCGGCCATATTGGGTGTTGGGACTATTTGTGTGTCTGTCATTCAGGCGAGCTGATATCGTGCAGGTTCACTTCAAACACTCCCAGACAATCAAACAGGTCTAATAAAATATGAATGTATGTGTCAGGTAGGAATTGCTCCAACACACACATCGGGAAAACAGAACTACTATCTCTTCCTACACTTTTTATCGGAATTTTATTCTTCGTTTGAACACGCATAGAAATATAAAAAAAGAGTTATACATCAGTTTCCTTTAATATTATAAATCCATATTCCCAGTGAAACTATTACAAGAACACGTTAACTAAGAATATTAGACATTTGATTAGGCTCAAAATGTGAGACATTGACATATTGTTAAGTTGGTATTGGGCCAATCTTTACATTGTGGGAGTTTAAAGAGTATTTATAAAATCCAATCAGCTGCATGTAAGCCATGTTAAACCAATTCTAATTATTATCTTCATTATTAATACTAAACATACCTAATTTAACTGAGTCTATATTGGTGGGTAGTGTTTATCATTGTTAAGATGCAATTAATTAAAACATGATTGTTTTATTTGTTCAAACATATTGGAAAACCGTTAGGCATCCGAGAGTGGCCAGTTCCCTGCTTATGTTTAGTGGAAGTGTACTCGCATTTACGTGGAAAGAGATTGAGAAACAATTTAGGAAAAAACACCCTTAGTACACTCGATCGGGATCAAACCACGATCTTCCAGTCGTTGGTGGTTTAGTCTATTGTGAGAGTTGACGCCTTAGACCATGGGACCACCGAAGCGGGTAATATTACTGTAAGCTAGTATTATTGTCACTAACATATCGGAGCTGAAACTATCCGTCATAAGTGACAGCTTCAAAACGTGACATGTGAACATATACAGGTATATTCCGTTCACGATAGGTTTTTACCTGGATGACAGTTCGATAATCATATGTTTAGGTGTTGGGTTGTCAAAACTTGTAAAAGATCACTGTTTTGTTATAAATGTAAAGATCTTTAATTACCTGTTATATATTACATTTAAAATAATGTAAACTTAAATTTTCTCATACTATTTCATTTTTTTAAATAATTTCTTTTTATCCAACTCGAAACAATATTTTTAACATAATTAAAAGTACTTATTCTTCGTTCGGGAACGTTTTTGATTTTGTGTAATATAGTGCACACATCAATATCTTTTAATACAGGCATCGTATTTACTTGGAAAAGAGAAAATTGTTGTCATTTTTTTGCATACAATAAATGATTTTATGATTATTTTATCGTATTTTGAAATATTTAACTGAATTAAATATTTTCATCAACTGCGTGTTTGCATCATTGTAAAAAACTTGTTTACCGTTATGTTAAATCATATGGTTTAGATTCGTTAGTCGCCATTTTAAAGTTATGTTCGTTAGAAGTTTTTGTGAAAGTGGTGTGAATTATTTAAGGGGAATAAAACTATAAATAAACTTTGTGTCCGACCTCAAATAAATATATAAATAATATTGGCCTAAATTGCTGTGGTTAACTATCACATTAATATATTACCATCTGTCTTCATTACAGTAATCCGGGTGACCTGGTGGTCTAGGGGTAAGGTGTCAGACTTCTGTGCCGGCGGCCGGGGTTCGATCCTCGGTCCCGGCAAAGATTTATCTGATTACCAAACCCTTCCTTCACCTCTGACAAGACATCTTGTGAATGTGAGGAATGCCAGGCCTCCACCGTGGTTCGGATTCCACGTTAAACTGTAGGTCCTTCATTTCATCTCACTATCACCCTACCATTACACATTAGCGTAAGTGCGTATAACCCGAACGGGTAGTAAGACGCGGTGCTAATAATAATAATAATAATTACAGTAATCCAAAGTGATAGATGTCAGCTGTTGGCTTAGTGATATATTAGGGATTACTTCTAGTAACATTTCGAGCTGTCATCCAGGTAAACTTAGCTTGTGAATACACGTTAGTTCTTGTATCTGCCGTCAGATTGTCCAACGTACCTTCATATGATCACTACACTCTATTTGCAGGCGTGGATCCAGGGGGTCAAAGGGGCAGATGACCCGCCTGCCGTATTTAGAAAATTAATCTAAGAAATATATATTTAGAAAGAAAATACCAAAAAGTTAAATCATACAAGTTTTTATCTTCCTTAGGGGTGTGCGAATGTTCTTTTTAGTGTCAGGCGAAGCAAAGATTGAAACATGCGAAGAAAATTGGAAGCTAAAACCAAATACAGTTTTTTTTTGTCAAATAACACTATTCTTAGTTTTTAAATTATCCACTAATACTTCTAAATAAAGAAAAAGTTTAGAAGGGAAAACACACTATATTATACTATTTTTATGCTGAAATATCTGCTTGCGTTATAGGTAGATGTAATTTAATTCCAAATTAGTGTTAAAATACTTTTTATTGCTGTTATGTGATGATTATAACTTATTTAAATGGGTAATATTTAGTGATTTTCAAGTATTTTCGTTAATTATAGAGGCTTTATTATTACTTCAAAATTTCTCAAAGATGCAAAGGTTATAGTGGTTGTCGAAGTGACGAAGTCGAATCGAAGATGACTTAGGCTTCAACTTTGACTTTGACATTTCGAAGATTTGCACATCCCTACTGAACTCCTAGTGCAGACCGTTCACCTCTTATACCTGTCTTCAACACAAGCAATGAACCGAGTTAATGAGGTATTTTTAGAAAGACTTACCCCCTTCCAATGAAAAGTACGCTAATCTGTTTCAAACCAGTCAGAGGTAGCTGGAAATATTTATTTTTAGTACACAGGAACGACATAATCAGTTGAAGGAGATTAAATTGTGAAAAAAAAATTGATGAATATCGAGCACGTTTGATACCCATGATAAATACAGTTACACTATTTGGCCGAAAAAACTTTCCCTTAAGAGGTCATTGTGATGACGGAGAGCTTAGAGAAAACGATGACACAGAAAATGAGGGAAACTTCTGAGCACTTTTGAGATTCCGTATTGATGCCGGTGATACCACATAAAAACAGCACCTAAAATGCAACATTTATTAGCAAAGCAACTCAGAACGAATTAATTGAAGCTTGCGGAGAAGTTATCCTTAGTAAAATAGTTAAGTCCATTAAAGCAGATTAATTTTTTTCGTAATAGCTAAAGAAACAACGGATGTCGGAACAGTTGAACAGATGAGTCTTTGTATTAGATTTCTGGACATACTTTCACTTGAAATTCGAGAAGAATTCTTAGGTTTTGTGGAAGCGAGAAATCTCAGTGGCGAGGCTCTCACAAACTTACTTCTTGAAAAATTAAACAATTTGGGACTTAAAATTGAGAACCTGCGTGGTCAAGGGTACGATGGAGGGTCTAACATGTCTGGTAAAATCAAAGGTGTGCAAGCTCGTATTAGGGAAAAGCAGCCTCTTGCTATATATATGCACTGTGCTTCTCACAAACTAAATCTGTCCATTTCTAAAGCATGTTCTCTAACAAGTGTAAGGAACGCTATTGCTGTGGTCAGTAACGTAACAAATGAAGTAAGAGAATCCAGTAAACGAACAGCTTTAATGAAAGCAAAACTACATGAACAATATCCTGAAGAAACAAAGTGCAAACTCAAAACGCTTTGTGAGACGCGTTGGGTAGAACGACACGATGCATTTTTACAATTCTTACATGTTTTTGATGCAGTTGTATGTTTCCTACAAGTATTTGATGCGGAAGCACCATCATCAAAGTCAGCACTTTTACTCACCTCAGTTCTCAGGTTTGATTTTATTATAACTCTGCATATTGTTTCATTTATCTTCAGTCTAACAGTCACGTTGTCTCGTCAGCTTCAAAACCCTTCGTTAGACCTGAAAAACTGCTATAATATGGTAGCAAATGTTTTAGAGACATTGAAAGATTATCGGAATAACCCTAATAAATATACAGAGGTCTATAATGAATCGGTGAATTTGGCTGTAAAACATGAAATTGACATCCCTATACCAAGGACCTTTCGGACACAAACTCATGGGCCAAATGTTGTTGCATATAGTCCTGAGGAATATGATAGACTTAATGTTTACCTGCCATTTGTGGACGATCTTATTTCTGAACTGTCAACTAGATTTTCTTCAACTGGCCATGATAATATTATCACATTATACGGTTTAATACCAGCATTAGCCAACCAAGACAATGAACTTTTATTACAAGCAGCTCAAACATATGCTATTGATCTTCCTGGGCCTCTCAGAACTCCGTGGAGATATTGACTTGTGGCAACAACGCTGGAAATATAGATCTAAAGCAGTAGTGTATCCATCTAGTGCGGTTGACAGCTTAGTGTCTGCTTCAGTTGGTTTTTACCCAAATATTAAAGTTCTTCTCCCCCCACATTTTGTCTGTTCTTCCCGTGACTACTTGCACTAGTGAGAGATCATTTACTACCTTAAGAAGGTTAAACACATACTTAAAGTCAAATATGGATGAGGAACGATTAAATGGTTTGGCCATGTTAAATATTCATCGAAGCATAAAAGTTCGTCCTGATGAAGTTTTGGAGGAATTTCCTCAAAAAAATAACAGGAAAATGCAATTAATGCATTTATAGAATATGAGGTACGTTTGAACAAGTGTTTCTATAGGTTTTATAATAATAATAATAATAATAATAATAATAATAAGTAGTAGTAGTAGTAATAGTAGTAGTAGTAGTAATGGTAGTAGTAGTAGTAGTAGTAGTAATGGTAGTAGTAGTAGTAGTAATCACTATTGTTATAAAAATCTACTTGCTATTTACATTATATAATATTTAGTTTTTGTGGATTATTAGAGTTATTTAGGTGACTATGCTGAGAATTTGGATCAGACAAAAAACTATCACATTGCTATACTTAATTTTAAAAACTTTTAAAACATCATTATTTTACCTAAATAATAAGCTTACATTGTTAGTAATTTACACTTATTATGACCCCCCTATGTAAATATTCTGGATCCGCGCCTGTCTAGTTGTGATGTTTAATAAACCTGAGACTGTACACGCCATTTTCAATAAGTTCCATGCAGTGTTATTAAAAGTATCTTGTTATTCTTTTGTTACAGGGACCATAAACTATCTTATCCAAGGAGACAGGAGCAGTAGATTGAATGTTAATTAGCTGCTGCGGGAAATGAAAGCCAACCCTCCAAGAGTTGGACACATTACTTGCTGTTACTATGGTGGTTGCAGGGTTCCTCTAAACTATAGGTTTTGTTTGAGAAATTAGTAGTTGAGTAATACAATAATAATTATCTCCCTTAACATTCCTAAATATGTGGCAGAAAATTTTTGTATTTTCTCACATTTCTCAAAATATAACTCTTAATATTATTATTTAAACAAGTAAATAAAGTAAAGTAAAACATTCCTTGCAATAAAACACTATACATATTTTATATGGAAGGTCTAACTAAATTAATAGGGCCTATATTAAGAAATATAAAGCTTTAATTACATAGCTTAAACGAGGCAGTCTTTATTATTAGGTTTATATTATATTCTCAATTTGTGACGTAGCCGGGTGATTTATTCACCAATAAAATAATACACCAAGAAAAAAAATTGAATTAAAAAGTATCTGCGAAAAGTTTCTCAATCTATTATATTAACTTTCTTCCGATTTATTGTTATCATTCGCTAAACTCTTAAAGTATCGGGATCAAATTACACAAACAAAGAGATCACAGATTCCTGATTAAATTTCAAGAAAAGTTTATCCGGTAAAGTTTACCCTCAACAATTCGCTTTCCAGTTATTGGTTTCTTCAAAGCTGCACAGTAGGCCTACCTTCTTCGAGAAGAGAACAAAGCGTGCATTAGTTTAACTTTTTTTTAGTACCTCGTCTTACTACCCGTTCGGCAATAAGCTTAGATATTTACATAAAATGGAGTTTAAATCACAATTTCCTCTCCCTCCATAATACTCAATAGATATCAGGCGTAGGTTAAAGTATTTTTTAAAGCATAGTCTTGTGCAGATGAGCTACACAAACATTTTCGATCATGTCCGTAAATTTAATACAGTTTTTAAGAGTCGTTCAACAACATAAGAGTATTCATTTGTCTAAATAGCTATTTTGTTTGATAGTGAGCAAAGCAGTTAGGATTTATAGTAAAACTATACTACTATATCTCATTAAAACATATTGTTAAGAATTTGAGCACAACCCATATAAAAAGGACAATTAATTCTAACAGCTCAGGATTTTGTCAAAACTTAATTCGTGAGTAAAACAAACAGGTTGTGTTTGAATACAGAGCTTATTAATAATGGTTTTAATTTTTCTTTACCGAACTGCTGACCAGCAGGGAAACGCCTAAAAGTGCAACAATCGAGCATGAAAATAGTATTTCAAGATAACTAAGAAATACGACAGTGTAGGTTTGGTATAGGCCTATATCTAACAGCGTATCTAGCAGCGTATCTAATAGCATATCTAACAGCGTATCTAACAGCGTATCTAAGAGCGTATCTAAGAGCGTATCTAACAGCGTATCTAAGAGCGTATTTAGCAGCGTATCTAACAGCGTATCTAACAGCGTATCTAACAGCGTATCTAACAGCGTATCTAACAGCGTATCTAACAGCGTATCTAACAGCGTATCTAATAGCATATCTAACAGCGTATCTAACAGCGTATCTAACAGCGTATCTAAGAGCGTATTTAGCAGCGTATCTAACAGCGTATAATAACACATACTACATATTTTAGTGTAGACATAATATTAACGTTTTAAATAATAACTCGCCTTCCTTTATAGCAGCAATCAAACTCAGGAAATATGGAGACAGCACCGCAACTATAACAATTAATATGTATAATTAAGAAATAAAATAGAGGTATTTTTCAATTTTCAAACTGCTCAGGCTCTGTACAATACCCTGACTAGACTTGAGTTACCGGCAGTGAGGTGTGTATCTAGATTGGGGACGGTAATAAGAGTAACTGCACCAGCTGGTAAATGGTGAGGCTGTTGATAAGATGTCTACCAATTACCCCTAACAACTGACCTCGGTTCGTCCTATCTGGGTAGGACCACAGTAGACCTAATGTTACGATACCACCACTGACTATTTTAATAACATCAGGCTAATGAAAGTGTTAAAAGACAAATGAAGGTGATTGCTCGAAACTTCCCCTCCGGCCGAGTTCTAACCCCCCCCAGCCTGTCCTGGGTAATTATTCGTGTCAGTTGGTGGTCTGTTTTACCTTCTACTCTGAGAAATTAATCTTGAAACTTTTTCACCCTGTTACTCTTACACTTTTTCATTTCTTTACACCCCGATAGTTATTTTCTTTCTATTATATAATGAATGCTATCGTTGAAGGAAGACATCTATAGATGGAGTGAGGGCCCAGATGGTCGTTCAAAAAGAAGAAGATTGAGCAAAACAAGTTAAGGAGTGGAACGCCAAATGAGATTAATTTATTTTGTTGTTTATTATTGAATCTTTGTTTTTCGTGACTAGAAAATGGTGGTCAAACATGGATAGCACAAAGAATACATAGTCACAAATAGTAAACCTGTACCTAGACGACATTGATGTTGAGGAAATTAACTGCTCAACAAAGTTATATCTTAGCTCGCACATTAATTCACAGGCAGCCTTCAGGTTGTGCTGCGAACCTAGTTTAGTTCTTTAAAACCATAGACTGTACAGACTTTCAAACTTAGATACATGGGTATATATATTATAACTTATTTTATAGCTTAATGTGGAAATGTAGGGCGCACGCAAAAAGGACAGCGTGTTTGCAGTCTTTATAACAAACAGCTGTTTGGCAAAAATAAATAAAAGATTGCCCCAGTAAAAACAATGAGTATAATTTTCTTCACATGGTGACCTCAACAGTTGAATATCCGTCATGAGCAGAGGGGCATTAAATTAGAAAGTTTTTAAATGAATAGAAAAAGTTATCAAATTCCAGGATATCCTTGACAGATATTCAATAACTGTTAATATCATCGTGAGAAGAAAATTAGATTAAAGCAAAATGTAATTCCTTTTGACCGAAAAAATACTTTACTAAGTTAAATAAACTGAAAAACCCTGACCTTTTTCCGTGATCCCTACACCCCCCCACCCCTTCCTCCTTTAGCTAAATTAAAATGATTGTAAATAGATCAACAAGCATTGAGGAAGATGGTAGCGGCAGAAGGTAATTTATCAGCATGAGTGTAAATTATCTTTAAGTTATGTTATTTATATTCACAAGTCAAAGTATAACTAAACTAAAACGATATCTAACCCTATCTTTTAATAATATGATTTTAAAATGTAGGCCTATATTTCGCTGACTGTGACTCTCTACATATTTCCAAGGTTTTAACTGCGTTGTTTTGTATTGGTAACATAAGATTTTAAGATAAAACATACAACTATCCCAAAAATATATCAATACCTTAAAATTTATCGAAATTCATTCACCTTTGTTTATTACTTAACTTTCTAAGGTTGTTAATAAATAAATAAATAAATAAATAATATGTCGGAGTACAGCTCAAACATTAATATTACCGAACATTCACACATGGACTCAAATAATGCATCACGTGATTGACAATAATGAAAGTTAATTCAGTTGTTATTGCAGTCTAGTCATCGTAAATACGTAATATTGTAACGAAGCAACATATTTATCAAATAGATTAATATATTTTTGTCTGCTAGACTAGCGATATACCAAGAATTGCTAACAAATTTCAAATCTAAGCGAGTCACACGTTAGGTTAAGACCAGGATGAAAATGTCAATAGGTTAAGTACATGTGCAAGCCCTTAGCTCATTTGGTAGCGCCTCTGGCAACTAAACTAAGGGGCCGAAATTCGATTCCTTGCATGCCAAAAAAATGTATTATTATTATTATTATTATTATTATTATTATTATTGAAATAGAGGATTCTCCTAACACAGTGAGAAATTTACCTTAGGGGGAGTTGGTGTTGTTTCTGTTATAAAATTAAGCTAGATTGTAAGTCATGTGCCGATATAATAAGTTTTATAGTAAGCCCACAGGAAAATGAATTGTTCTGAGTATCAAACCAGTAACCTTTAACTGATGACAATAAAAATTTACGTGTATTAGTTAATATTTTTCAAGGTGAGCTATTATCATTATTATTATTATTATTATTGTATCATTTATAATTTATTTTGCGTTTAGTGACGAGGATACTGAATACCCAGCACCCTACCTCACCCATAAATTGTATGCCCCATTGGGAGTCGAACAAAGTGTCTCAGATAGGAGAGAAGGTCATCTCAATTTTAAGGTTTCCACTATCTTGACCATGGTGAGACCTTGGTGAAATACAGTAATATTACATCCTAACTCAATTAAAACCTTATCACAGGATTTCTCACTACAGACATATTAGTTCAAGATTGACAGCTTCAGCATAATTGTAACAATTGTTTGTCCATTTGACCATTTTATATGAATACATTAACTTTTATTTTAAAAGTGTTAGTCAAGCTTCCTTTTTTATAAAATTATTTTTGTGTAATGTAAAATTAGGAGCAACTATTCTTACATCTTCACTTGCATCATATGTTTCATAAATAGTAGCTTACAATAGAACCATTAGTTGATGTCGTTTGAAAATAGCAAACTAAGTTTGACTCCATTTTGAGAAGCTTTGGTAGTAAAAATATAAAGAGAACCTCTGATGAAATGTCAAAGGGAAGTATCGCTGATATCCTGGGGGTAGATGTGCCAGAACGCTGACATTCTTTCTGAGCATCTTGAGGACATGTTGCAACACCAGGAGCAAAGGTTACCAAGGACTAATGTCAACAACTCCCAAAAACCTTCACTCAAACACTCAATGAAATGTTCAATGTTCTTCAAACTATGTTAAATAAAATTATTTAGTCAAATACAAATTAACTTCACGAGGAGACAATTCATCAACTATTTGTGCTTGCATTGCATCCTACTGCCATTCAACCTTGTATAGTACTAACTGTCAATCTTGTATAGTACTACCTGTCAATCTTGTCTAGTACTGCCTGTAAACCTTGTCTAGTACTACCTGTCAATCTTGTCTAGTACTGCTTGTAAACTTTGTCTAGTACTACCTGTCAATCTTGTCTAGTACTGCTTGTCAATCTTGTCTAGTACTGCCTGTCAACCTTGTCTAGTACTACCTGTCAATCTTGTCTAGTACTGCCTGTAAACTTTGTCTAGTACTACCTGTCAATCTTGTCTAGCACTACCTCTCAACCTTGTCTAGTACTACCTGTCAATCTTGTCTAGTACTTACCTCTCAACCTTGTCTAGTACTAACTGTCAATCTTGTCTAGTACTACCTCTCAACCTTGTCTAGTACTACCTGTCAATCTTGTCTAGTACTGCTTGTCAACCTTGTCTAGTACTACCTGTCAATCTTGTCTAGTACTGCCTGTAAACTTTGTCTAGTACTACCTGTCAATCTTGTCTAGTACTGCTTGTCAACCTTGTCTAGTACTGCCTGTCAACCTTGTCTAGTACTTCCTGTCAATCTTGTCTGGTACTTCCTGTCAATCTTGTCTAGTACTGCCTGTCAATCTTGTCTAGTACTGCCTTGTCAATCTTGTCTAGTACTTCCTGTCAATCTTGTCTAGTACTGCCTGTCAATCTTGTCTAGTACTGCCTGTCAATCTTGTCTAGTACTACCTGTCAACCTTGTCTAGTACTGCCTGTCAACCTTGTTTAATCCGGTTTTTTTCAGTGTTGAGGAGATCCGGGTTCTAATCCAGGCATCATTCACTCAGAAAAGGTTTTTGATTGGTCTGCCTCTTTTTCTCTACGCAAATGCAGGTGCATCTACTATTGTTATTATCTGCAGATATTCCGGATGGGTAGTAAGACGTTGTGAGAAACCCTTATCGATCCCGGATATAACATATTAGCATTATTAGGATAAAAGTGAGGAAGGCACAATTTTGAGGAACTGCAACCTCAGGTGTTTTATTAAGAGTTGAAAACTATTAAGCACACAGTGGGGAGTTCGAACCTTGACCTCACCTCAGCGGAAACCAAACCAGCCATGGCGGACCTCCAAGCCACCGGCCTATGTGGTAGTTATACAATATATATTTAGTTAATAGCGACGGTTGCTAATATTATTGAGACGTTTGAAGTTAATAAAAAACTAAATAAACATCTTATGACATTTTTGTAGGGAAAAATAATTTTATTTAAAAATAATATCTGTAGAAAAAATTTCATAAAATTGTCATCAAAGATAAATGTTTTAATTTAATACTCAAAATCTTGCCCTTAGTATTTCCTCCAGTAACATAATTAACAACGCAATTACATAATGAGCTGTTGAAATACTTTGGACTGAAGCCTTCACTACCAATATTAACTAATATGTCTATTGTCTACCTCTTATCTGTATGCTTGTGAAAATACAATATTTCTACAAAATGTTTGAGAAGAACACCAAAGGATCCTGTTGGGGGAAGGTGATGTTGGTGTAAGATGGTTGTAACAAGGGAGGTTTTAGGTAACATAAATAAAAACTAGAGGTATCATTATTTCTCAGTTGCATAGCTAATCATTGTTAGTCCAAACTGTACCTAAAATATGTTCCCTCAGTAGAACACTAATTGTTCAAGCTCATTGATAATATATTAAATGGATCAGCAACTGTCTTATTCAGGAAAACTTCAATTACATTCTGCTCTACAGTAATGCTTTGATTCATAAACAAATTAATATAAATTATCTCATTCCGTAGCTTTATTTTATTTACTAACTCTATTTTAGTGAGATTCAAACAAAATGTATTTATGTTCCTTAAATTTTAACAACTTATATATATTTGACTACAACCTGTCACAAAATCACTACAAGCGCACTAAAATATGCAAGTCAAACTATTTTCTCTGTGAGACTCTTTACATTCAATATGGTAAAACATTCACTCATAATTAGTTAGCTATAAATTGTAGACTGGTACTTTTATGAAACGTGACTCGGATATCAACAAAAATACACGTCCCTTTTAGGCATGTAGCGCAGAACTTGGTTATGATTGGTCCAATGGGGACCAAGTCACTGAGAACACACTACAAGTACAGTTTTAACATGCTTTGCTTACACTGTCAACACCACACGACACACGTTTTATTATTTATTTTTAAACGTGAGAAATAAATTTTTACTAAACATATGTAGCAAAAAACAATAAATGTATAAGATATAAAGAGAGTGAAGTCTAATTTAAATGTTTCTTTCCAAAGGTTTTAATTACCGGTCGTTTGTAAAGAAAACAGCCCTAAGGTAAATCGTCCAACCGTGTTCTCGCAGGTAGTCCCAATGTTTGGCTCAAAGGGAGAGGGGAGGGGGGTCTAATTCATGTAATTATGTCTAATGCCCCTGGAGGGAGCTAAGATAGACAATAATTACAATAACAAAGTGTCTCGGAGGTAATCTATGCAAAAACTGGGTTGGTTCCCGCAAACGAGAATGTCTTTAGAGTGAACAGTCTTCAAAAATATATTATAAACGAGTGACAGGAATGCTAGTTTTAAATGCAAACAATGAGCATATTACTCAATCTAAATTGACTGAGCAGTCTTTGTTATCAGACGTAAGTGTAAAGATTAAGGCATGCATGTTCCCACGGCATTTAACGCAATGGAGGCTGTGACCATTTTGGGACAAGATTCCGATAGTCGCATACAGATGATCAACTGTCTAAATGGCCTGTCCTAAAGATGTATATATATAATTAAATTAAGCTGTATTGTAGGGCTATAAATACAACTATTAATTTTGAAACATAAAAAAAAATTAAATTGAACTATGCTAAATATATAATAATAATATTTAGCACCACGCATTACTACCCGTTCGGGTTATATGCTTTAAGTATTAATTACGCTAATAGATTAGGAATTGGTAAGGTTGAATTAGAGGAAGTGAACCCACATTTGCATGGAGGGAGAGTGGAAAACCAATTAGGAAAAACCACCCCCATTTCACCCGACCGAGATTCGAACCTTGATCTCCCCGTCCTCAGCAGTCGAGCTTAACACGACAAGCGCGTTAGCCAACTACGCCACCGAGGCGGGTAACTATGCAAAATATTCATATTTAAGATATGACTCAAATTTATTGATAAATTAACTATTCGTTATAAAATTATAAAGTAATCTTATAGTTGAGTTAGTCATTATAAAAAGAGGTTTTAGCTTGTAGCGTATCACCAAATTAGAATGAAATATAATTAAAATACTTTTGAATCTCTGATAACCGTAACCAAATCTGATAGATATATGTATTACATTGTTTGGTGCCTCGGTGCAACTGACTGTACTTAGCTTACACTTACTAATATACAGGCACAATGAGAGGAGTGTGGATTTTAGAGAAATGAATTTGTATTAATTTAGAGAGTAGGGTAAGCGATTAATAGAAAATAAAAACACCATTGTACCCTTCTAAGACTCGAACCTCTCTCTCTTAGGTAAAAGTTAAAACGTTCTGTTGAAATGACTTAGGGGTAAAAATAATTAATTAGTTGAAATTTAAAAAATTGCACCTAATACCTCCAAAAATAAATTGTTGTCAAACAATATTTAGTAAAAGTGAGCAGTAATCAAACTAATTTGTCTTTTTAAAAATCTGATTTCAGAGTAGAGGATTCTCTCGTCAGTTCAGCGAGTCAAGGCCAACAGAGAGCGAGCGAGCACACAGTACATCAACATCAACATTAATGAATGGTTCAAACATTGCCTCATTAGCCGGGGGCTGGCGAGCGCCAGACAAAAAGAAAGTAGCGTTTTATTCAATAACCTGGCGTCATGCCAGTACGAATTAGTCGGATGAAAAAAAAAACAGATGTGGAAAGTAAAAGATTAAAAAAAGTGTTCGAAAAAAAAGTGTATTCGAAGATTTAAAAAAAAAATTGGACTGACACATAGGCCCCAAAAGTATTTCTTAATAAATAAGAAAAATACTAAAATTATATAATTGACTGAAGCTTCAGGGAATGAGAATCTCGGGCAATTTTAAAGGAAACCTTTCAAATTTCCAAATGTCAAAATAAGTATGTCTTCTTTCCATTTAAAACATTCAAATAAATTTATAGATATAAATGGATGCCGATTATAAAGATTTGATATTTAGCATGCAATTCTTCTTCAAATTAGAATACATATTAATTTGGGTACATCGAAGTTATTATTCAAAATTTTTACTCTTTGGAAACATAATTTCGATTAAGTCAGGCTTTTAAAAAATATTTAAAACATTTATTAGTAATCTAGAAATAATCGGTAATTCTTGCGTTTTAAAGCAAACTTTTTCATTTAGTTTTTTGAAGAACATATTTACATTTTTAATAAGGAGAGTTATACAATATAATGTTTTGAGAAATTAACCAATAATTTATTGAAGCAGAATTTAATAATAGATTAGTGAATTTTGAATGAACGTATAGGTAGACAAATATTCAAAAACATCAATAATATGCAATAACAATTGAAAAATAAAACATACAATTAGGCTAAGTAACTCTTGTTGGTTAAAATAAACAAATTAACATTATAATAATTAATGATAAAAAACACAGAAGTCTGAGATTATACCTTGTAGTTGACAGTTATTATAACATCTAATAAGAACTGTTTTTGAATTTTCAATCCTCAACCAATGAAACTATTTTGAGATCTATTATAAAAGATCCTCACATTTAATTAAAAGGTGAAGATGATGGTATAATTTTAATTATCATATAATTTGAGTTAAACAGAAATATTAAATAATTTATATTTGTTGTAATGTGCATAGTTAAAAATGGAAGGGTTAATCGATATTAATATGATTCATTTCTTAGCGTTAGTCTTTGTCTCCTATTTGATGGTCGCGTTTGCTGCCACATTTTTGAACAAATATTTAACTAGAAGTACTACGACAAATTTAACTTATTTACTCCCACATATGTTATAATTTACTTATGTTTCGATGAATTCAAATGATGCCATCATCTTCACCTTTTGAGTTGAATTTATTGATATTTTATCATATTTTGTCAACGCTATCTAGTCAGCTTATACACATATATAATAGGGTAGGGATGAGAAAGGAAGATTTGACAGGTAATCTATCCGCATTTGCTTAGAAGGAGAGTGGGAAACAATTTAATTGATCCAATCATGATTCAAAATCCTATCTCCACGTGTTCAACAGGTCAGTCTAACATGAGAGGGACACCTTCGACCGTTCGACCCCTGAAGCGGGTACTTTATATTAAATCTCAAAATAAATGTATAGGCTATTTGAGGAGTAAGTATTCAAAAACATTTCTTATCGGATGCTATAATAATTGTCAACTACAAGGTATAATCCCTGACTTCTGTGTTTTTTTATCTTAAATTGTTAATGTTTATTTTAAACAACAAGGGCCACTTAACCTAATTGTATGTTCTATATTTAAATAGTTAGTGGTATACTATTCGTGTTTTTGACTATTTGTCTAACTTTATTTAAGATTCACCAGGCCATGATTAAAATTTACTTCAACAATTTTTGATTAATTTCTCAAAACATTAAATTTTACGTTCAAGTCGAATTTGTAAATATTTAATTCATTGAGGTGGCCACTAACCAAATACTTGTGTGCGAGATGGAAGCTAGAACTTAAGGACGCTCACAGCCATTAACACAGGAATAAAACTAGGAACCTTAAAATTTGCGGACCATTGCTGATCCACTGAGCTACCCAGTAATCATCCCGTGTTTAGAATCCTTCTTAAATATGATTTAAGGTAGAGTCTGTTATGGACGTGTGAGTGTATCGGCTCCTGAAGCGATCATTGGACCACAGGCTGGGATGACCCAGGGTAGGTTTATTCTAACGTTGATGCAGTATTTAATTGTACCGTACATGAAGGTAACATTCACCTGCGTCATGGCTGCATTTATTCCTGTGTTCAGATTATGTTTACCCATTATATTAAATTTAATTTAAATATTTATCCAGAGATGCTGTATTTGTAACCAAAGTTAGTGCCCATCTTCAAAACGGTCAAACGTTATATACCCTAAGTTAACACATATAAATAAATTCAAAACAATTAAGAACAACATAATAATATAGGCTTATTTTTAATCAGATATGTTCTTTCAATTGTTAATTCTATTCTATTTGAATAATTTAAAAAACAATTATAAATATGTTTATCAACGCCTACAAGCTACTTCATAACTTGAAACTGGTCTAAGTTGTTTTCAGTCCTTCTCTGAATTTGTCTGGGGTTATGATAAACACACTTTGTAAACAGTCATTAGCAACAGTATGTCTCCAGAGCCTGGCTATGATAAACACACTTTGTAAACAGTCATTAGCTACAGTATGTCTCCAGAGCCTGGCTATGATAAACACACTTTGTAAACAGTCATTAGCTACAGTATGTCTCCAGAGCCTGGTTATGATAAACACACTTTGTAAACAGTCACTAGCAACAGTATGTCTCCAGAGCCTGGTTATGATAAACACACTTTGTAAACAGTCATTAGCTACAGTATGTCTCCAGAGCCTGGTTATTGATAAACACACTTTGTAAACAGTCATTAGCTACAGTATGTCTCCAGAGCCTGGCTATGATAAACACACTTTGTAAACAGTCATTAGCAACAGAATGTCTCCAGAGCCTGGTTATGATAAACACACTTTGTAAACAGTCATTAGCAACAGTGTGTCTCCAGAGCCTGGCTATGATAAACACACTTTGTAAACAGTCATTAGCTACAGTATGTCTCCAGAGCCTGGCTATGATAAACACACTTTGTAAACAGTCATTAGCTACAGTATGTCTCCAGAGCCTGGCTATGATAAACACACTTTGTAAACAGTCCTTAGCAACTATCTAAGATATTTTATTGATCTAATTCTCGGTATTGGCTCTGTTCATCCTCCAAATATTCGTCTCTATTTCGATTGTTCTGAGTGTGTGATAGTCAGTCCTGCCACTAGAGGTATCACTATATAATGACGTGTTCAGCAGTGGTCCCATATGTTGGTCCTCCTAGAACTCGAGGTGGTATATTCCTGCTCCTGGTTGGTATGCACCAGTAATAGCCTGATAAGACACATTCTCCCCTTCCCTCCAGATGAGAATATTACCAACCCCTCACCCCTCGTACGGTACTGAACTCTCGCGGGGTAAAAACAAACCATATCGCTGACATGGTTTGGCCTTCTGCATTTATTAAAATTGGTAACATCTTTGAAATCAACTGATCAACTAGCAAACACCTTATATTTTACAAACTGTGAGATGAATTAATGTGTGACCTTGGTACTAAGGGTACAACTACCCTCATCGTTGATCATGCAGACCAAGGCGTTAGTCTCGTCTCTTCTGATTTGCCGGTGATGTTAAGGTTGGTGTTGGAATCTTGTAAGGGTGTAGTGATGTGTTTTTCCCTAAATGTTTCCCTCTCTCCCTCCATGTAAATGTGGGTACATCTCCACTAAAATGAGACCTTATACATCATCCCCATAGTAAGAACAATCTTACCCGATATCAGTGGATGTGTTCCCTTGGATAGTTCCGTCGTGTGATCCGACATGTTCTCTTGATCTTATAGTATGCTAGAGGTGGGTGCAACGCTTTTTAAAACATGCTCTATACAAACTACCCTTGAATATATTTCTCTCTGAAACACACGTATACGATGTTATTTATTAAATAAAGTAATCCCCAAATACCTATTTTTAACCAAAACGTTAAAGCCAGTTTCCAAAGATTATACATTTTTCAAAATACTCAATCATCAGTAATCCTCTCTAAATTTTAGGGCTAGCACTAAAATAATGACTTATCCTAAAGGTATCACCATTTTATAAGACCTTAATATCAAATTTAAATGAAAGCTATCAAACTGCTCTGGCTATAGTCCCAGATACCAACGGAACAAATTGTTAAACCCACATTCTGTGTTCGGGTCCAAGACTACGATAGGTGAAAACAACTATTGTTCATATTGTTCATATTGTTCGTATTGTTCATATTGTTCATCTGTTGCCGTGAGATGAGTCTTTCAACATTGTGTCAGTGTTTGTTCCGGGGGAACGGCTGAATATCAATCATCATATGTATCATATTATCGCGGGCAAATGGCTAGCGTAGCTGACTGCCGACACTGGTTCGAGCCCGGGTACCAGCACTTGAGACTTGGCATTCTGGCTGGGAAATTGCTAGTGTAACGCTATGAGGGATAGCACATAAACAGTTTGGAAACTATTTTAAATTTAAATTAAATATATTAACATTTTATTTTCGATGAGAGGGAGAGCCTAGCCAATTTAATGTCGAGTGAACGTATACTAATAGCTATTAACAATATACATTGTACTCAATGTTGACCAAAACTGACCAAGAACAAGTTGTAGTACAGTAGAACTATACGCTGAAAACAAAAAACGCCTTTCAACACAATTCCTTTACAAAAATACTGGAAATTGTCTAATCTTCCAGACACTAATGAGTCTTCAAATTATTTCGAAGACAGAAAGGATCGAATTGACGAGGGGGTGCGG
>CABFVZ010002845.1:70624-88431 GCA_902151445.1 Timema monikensis | reverse complement strand
AAAAAAAAAAAAAACCGTCCCCCCATTAACAACTTGCATGCGCCTACAAAGCGAAACACAAGCAGAGAGCTGCGTCTACTGTTGTGAAATAGCTCGTTAAATGGAAAGTACTAGTCGTTCTAGTTCTGAGTTTATCCACTAGAAAATAAAATATATTATTGATAGTTATGTTTTTAAGTTTGCGTTGCAAAGAATTATGGGTCGATATTTTTGCTACCAAGGGAATCGCTGAGCTACTCGAGCATATTCTGTTTAAATTTTCGACGAAAATGTGAAATCATGCTTTAAGTGTTGTGGATATTTTAGGACTACAAAGAATGTCGCAATGTTTTTTTGGGATAAAGGTAGGAATACAATAAAGCTAAGGCTACAGGATCCGACATTCGTGTTGTGAAAACCATGTAATAACAATGTTCAGTGTTCCAAATCAACCATCACTTGATCCCGAATAACTACTCTGTTTGATTGAGTGCTTAAATCAGCACACATAACAAATCAAACTTAACCCCAAACACCCCCTCAAAAAGACCAATAAACCCCGAAACAATAAAACCCAACTGAGTTGGGCTTTTTTTTAAAAGAAAATAGACCTGGTTTTTGCCCTCAACCCTTACGTGAATCGTTTGTTGGTTGGCATAAAAACAAAGTTCGGAAACTACCGAACACTTCCGGAGATATCCGAATCGTCATTCGTAATCGGTTGTTGGTGGCTACAAGATCTGCATCGCACCGTAAAAATGCGGATGACGATTGGTCTACGCCGGTGTGAAGCGGATTCATCTCGCCTTAGCTTCACCAAGCTGCCTACCTGTGACATCACGGCACGTCAATATATAATTACCAGTGAGGTTTTTTTTTTAGCATTGCGACATACTACCCATTCGGGCTTTACGCTTATATACAGTAGCCCCGTGGTTTCTTTGGTGCTGACTGACAGTCAACATTTAGGTATATACATAAATTTTGACTGTCAGAAGTGACAGCTGCCAAACACATGTTTTTGCAGAGCATATAGTTCGGCGTAGTGATACATAATTTGGTCTGATAACTTTTCAAAGCAGTCAGCTGTCAGTCAGCACCAAAGAAGCCATGGGGCTACTGTAATAATCACGCTAATGAGCTAGGGATGAAGAAGGTTAAATTTAGACTATTACTACCCATACCATAAAGTTATTGGCTTTCCCACACAATGAGACTTATGACGTTATGTAGGCCTATTTGGAACATCGTGAAACAGGGACGTGATGTATCTTTTAATAAATTTAAAAAAAAGTAAATGATTTAAAATCTGTATTTGTAGCTTAAGCTATATTGTTTTCATTAGATGCATCAGTATATTATGTTAAATAATAATTATACCGTGGGGCGTGGTTATTACATAAAAAAAGGTGTTCAATTTTAAACTACAAAATGGCAGCTGTGCTGGGTAGAAAAGAGACAGCGCCAAAGGGTAAACCAATGGGTTAGAAAGAGATGGTGTCGTTCAGCGTATTCTTGCCGATGTGCTTCAATAAAATAAGCTCAATTGCTGTAATTTCTCACAAATAAATTTATTTTTCTATTCGATTGAACCTCATCTTGAAGTAAAAAAACGTAAAAAAATTCTTTGACTTATGTAATTTTCCGTTTAATCTCTACAGTAGCTCCATGGCTTCTTTGGTTCTAACTGACAGCTAAAAGCTTTGAAAAGTTACCAGACCAAATTTTGTATCCCTACGCCGAACCATATGATCTGCAAAAACATGTGTTTAGTAGCTGTCACTTCTGACAGTCAAAATTTAGGTATATACCTAAATGTTGACTGTCAGAAGTCAGCTGTGAGCTGTCAGTCACGCCACTGCCAGTGTACAGTACGTAAACACTCTACAAGTCGCAAATAACGTATTGAACATAACCTTGTTGTCGTCTATTATCAGAATATGCCGCCTCAGCGTTCTTGGCTACAGATCCAGATGTCTGGGGTTTGACCCCCGGAGCTTTCAAGTTTTTCTGTGAAGCAGTGGTTCTGGAACTACGACAAATCAGGAGCTATTTGAATGAAAATGTAGCGGCTTCGGTTTAGAAAACTGATTTTTTTTTTCATTTTCGCGTCTTACTACCCGTTCGGGTCTACGCTTTAAGTACTAATTACGTTAATGGATTTAGGAATTGGGAAGGTTGAATCAGATGGAAGTGAACCCGCATTTGCGTGGAAGGAGAGTGGAAAACCATTTAGGAAAAACCACCCCAAGTTCACCCGACCGAGATTCGAACCTCGATCGCCCCGTCCTCAGCAGTCGAGCTCAACACGACTAGCGCGTTAGCCAACTACGCCACCGAGGCGGGTGAAAATTGATATTAATAGCTGTATGATTCAATGTGCTGATCACATGACACCCTCTATTCACATAAGTTGGTACTATCTTCGCCAACAGACAGTGACCGTTCGGTCGGTAAGGCTATGGAGCTACTCTTGATTAAGAAAAAAAATTAATGTTGTTTTATTGAATTAATATTGAAAAGATAATAGACTATACTGTGGTAGTGAGGAGATAGGGGCTCGAGGCCCGGTCGGGTGTAATTAAGGGGACTTTTCCTAAAGGGTTTTACACTCTCCTTCCACTCAAATGCGGGTACACATCCTCTAAATTTAATCTTTTTTTCATCCCATAAACATTAGCATAGTTATTAGACTATGCGTGCGTATTTAACCTGAACGGGTAGTAGGACGTGATGCTTAAAAATAACTTACATCACAACGAACCTAGAGAATTTATAAACCTAATTTATTGTGATGACAAAATTTTCTTATTTAACAAATATATTTAACATTGAACTTATCATAGTAAAGAAAAAAATTATCATCTTGAAACGTTGAAAATAAAAATATTTGTTTTATTTTGGGACCTCTACAGACATAATTTTGGCCCGGGAAGGGGGGGGCGGAGGGGGTGTTAAATTAATATTGAGGAGTCTTCAGCCCCCCATCCCCCCCCTCATGAAATGGCTGAACCTGTTAAAGTAGCCAATTTATGAATCTTAACTAAAACAATATTTATAAGAACAATATTTAAAGAACTAGGCATAAAAGCTTTGGTTCAAATTCGTTACAATCGATTATCTTTTTTGATTTATTATAATAAAATCAAACTTTTCAAATTCCTTCCAACCTGAACCTTTCCCCTCAACTTCCCCTCATTTTACCGAACAGCTGTGGCTCCGCCCCTCCTTACTTATTTCCATGACGTCACCAACTTCTCCCAGAGCGGCCATCTTGTTGTTTCCTCTAGACTTGCAGACAGCAAAGAGTCTTTGCATTTATTCTTTTTTTTCTTGTACCCTATACCTCAGTGTTAGGCTACAATCCAATTTTCATAGAAAGAGCCTTTTAGAAAGATTTTTTTTTTTAAATTTGCGGCCAACATTGATAACATTTTACTAATTTGTTAGTGTTATTTTTGTATTGATAATATCTATCAAAACTAAAAGCTGCAGATCACATGACTTGACGTATGACTACGTGAAAGTATATCTAATAACTTTTCTATGTTTCAAATAAGTCTCTTCCTATCAAAATTGGACTGTGGTATGCTTGACCTATTGCTCAGTAGGTAATAGCTAATATCTAAACAGGGTGTAGACCTACTAGGTCGTGAGGATTTCCAATCTTTCTCCAGGCAAATACTGGTACATTTACTTGTACTTAATCCTCCTTATCCTGTACCCCTAGGTTAAAACAACTAAGAATAAGCCAATAAGCAAGTACATCAAAATAAAACTTCAAGAAAGCTGATCTGAGCTGATCTTATGGTTATTTTGTAAATAGTTTAGTTTGTAAAGACAAACAGTAGACCAATTTCAATAAAATTTCAAAAGTGCTTTGTAACTTGTATTTTAAATGGCGGGCATGGCTGCCCCAAGCATAATTTTGTTCTGGGTCAAACTTTCATTTTGACACCATCAGCTCACTAACAACATTCGTAGTTTATATCTTGTTTTATAAACTTAAAGACAATCATTACAAGACAACAATTAGTGGACGCCCTTTTTTTAAAAAAAAATTAAAATAATCATTGATAATTTGCTTTTCATGCAGATTATTTAAAAATTATTCTTTTTACTGTCTGAACATTTTCTTTACAACTCTGAATCTAAATGAAATATCTACGAGCTAACTAACACTCGTAGAACTACCAATTGGGGAAATATAGTGACAAAAAACACAAATTTGTTTTTTTCTTAAAGAAGGAAGTTACAAATAATTCAATATGAGCACCATTAGTGATTCGCTAAAGAATCCATTGTAAATTTAGCTTTCAGACAATCTGTACTCTGCTGTAGTGTAGTCTACATCTAATAAACATCGACAAGACATAATTCAAATTTCTGTAAAAATTCTAGAAGATAAATTGTGAATAAAATTAGTACCTTTATTATTTGACTCAATCTGGGTGGTCTTGAAGTAAAGTGCTCGCCTCAGGAAACGATGTATGTGGGTTCAAACCCAACCGGTATGTGGTATGTAAGAGAACCCTTTCCAGGCAACATTGGTAGGCCCTTTCGCTCTCGCTCATAGAAATTCTACATGTGCTGACATAATCAATCGGTTCAGAAAGTGCACGTTAAATACCTCTGCAGCACGGGCTCTCGTAAAGATCACGTGACGCTTTTTTATTACTTTTTTTGACCCTCCCTTCCCCCAAGTAACACCATGTAGACATTAGAGCTCCTCATGTAACACCATGTAGACATTAAAGCTCCCCATGTAACACCATGTAGACATTAGAGCTACCTCAAGTAACACCATGTAGATATTAGAGCTCCTCATGTAACACCATGTAGACATTAAAGCTCCCCATGTAACACCATGTAGACATTAGAGCTCCTCATGTAACACCATGTAGATATTAGAGCTCCCCATGTAACACCATGTAGACATTAGAGCTCCCCATGTAACACCATGTAGACATTAGAGCTACCTCAAGTAACACCATGTAGACATTAGAGCTACCTCAAGTAACACCATGTAGGTATTAGAGCTACCCCAAGTAACACCATGTAGACATTAGAGCTACCTCAAGTAACACCATGTAGACATTAGAGGTCCCCATGTAACACCATGTAGATATTATAGCTCCCAATGTAACACCATGTAGACATTATAGTTCCTCATGTAACACCATGTAGACATTAGAGCTACCACCATGTAACACCATGTAGACATTAAATCTCCCCATGTAACACCATGTAGACATTAGAGCTTCCCATGTAACACCATGTAGACATTAGAGCTCCCACCATGTAACACCATGTAGATATTAGAGCTCCCCCATGTAACACCATGTAGACATTAAAGCTCCCCATGTAACACCATGTATTAGAGCCCCCATGTAACACCATGTAGACATTAGAGCTCCCCATGTAACACCATGTAGATATTAGAGCCCCCATGTAACACCATGTAGACATTAGAGCTCCTCATGTAACACCATGTAGACATTAGAGCTCCCAATGTAACACCATGTAGATATTAGAGCTCCCCATGTAACACCATGTAGACATTAGAGCTCCTCATGTAACTACCATGTAGATATTAGAGCTCCCCATGTAACACCATGTAGATATTAGAGCTCCCCATGTAACACCATGTAGATATTAGAGCTCCCCATTTAACACCATGTAGACATTAGAGCTCCCTTATGTAACACCATGTAGACATTAGAGGTCCCCATGTAACACCATGTAGACATTATAGCTCCCCATGTAGCACCATGTAGATATTATAGCTCCCAATGTAACACCATGTAGATATTATAGCTCCCAATGTAACACCATGTAGACATTATAGTTCTCCCCATGTAACACCATGTAGATATTAGAGCTCCCCATGTAACACCATGTAGACATTAGAGCTCCCCATGTAACACCATGTAGATATTAAAGCTCCCCATGTAACACCATGTAGACATTCAGTAAGTGAAAAAAATGGAAGGAGGAATGTTAAAGGAATTTCAACACACAACGAATCACAGAGTGATTTTTCTTTATTTTTTCTTACAGGCTTTCATCTGAAGCCATCTTATAGTCTCCCAGGTGGTATTCAAACGATCTCTACTCTAGATTGCGATCCGACGTAGAAGACTGAAGACATCGGGATAGGTCTTTGGTCTGGATGCATACCCACTTCTGGTAGAACTGAGAACAAAAAAACACGCCACATTGTAACACTCCATTTACCGTAATGACTACGTCGCTATTATTTTGTCCACTTTTGTTATCACCACCACTAATCACGATAGTTTGGATTACTTTACTGAAAGTTAAAGGTAAATGAAGTTGAATATTATCTATAATGAAATTTGATTGCGTTGTGTTATTAATTATTACAAATTGGTTTGTTATTAAGAGCGTTCAAAAGTCAATCAACTCTGTGATACAGCCGGCTATAGATAATAAATTTACACCAACACTCTTGCACGTGGATCATTTCTGATTAGACATTAATGGGGATAAAGAGTTAATAGAAGTTCTTAACACAGAACATTGTTGAAATATTAAATTATATTTTGATAAAAACTGCAATGAAAAGACCGTTTTTTGATCATTTTAGAATGTCTTCACAGATAAGCATTGTCCACAAATCTTCATTATGTCATAATAGAGATATAATGTAGTTATTAACAAGAAACTTTGTCGCTTTGTCCTCCATCGTCACCGAAGAAAATTTCAAGTAATCATTCAAACACGATTGCACTGCCCACGTTTCTGGCATATATCAGATGTTTTCTTTTCCCTTTTACTCCCATAATACCTCGCGCGAGTCGGTAGCTGAGTTGGGACTGCTATAATGAACGCTCTTAATACGGTGATAAAAGAAACTTTTAAATAATTAGACAGACTAAGGAGTCGGAAGTATATGTAGTAAAATAAATAAAAGTGAGTTAAGAGATCACGTGGTGCTACATTACTATTGGAGCTTCTGCCCTCCTTAGAATAACACCTTTAACTCTAACTTAATTTAAGATTTTAGCATGGTTGGACTGTTAAATAAATATTTATAGCCTAAAGAACATAAAAATAATTATTCTGAAGATTATTTACTGAAATAAGTAATTTACATACCTCGGATTGCATTGTCGTCCTCATTACGTCGATTATAGTAATGATCACACATTGTCACAATGACAATCATCTGAAAGAAAATAAGAAAAGTCATAACTTACAATGAGGTTTTAAGAGTCATATTTATTTTTTAGTTTAAAATCATTTTTATTCTCTGTGTTTGTAGCCAGCCTTCCCCCTTCAACACCCTCACATCAACCTTACATCAACATTACATCAACCTTACATCAACCTTACATCAACCTTACATCAACCTTCACAATCATATTTATCTTGGATGAAGAATTTTAAATAGTTATTAACATTATCTGTGTTGCAAAATTACCGTGAATATTGAATCAACAGTTAACTTGTAGTCTTAAAAATATGTTCGTGACCTTGAATTCTGAATCAAAAGTTAACTTGTAGCCTTAAAAATGTGTTCGTGACCTTGAATTCTGAATCAACCGTTAGCTTGTAGTCTTAAAATATGTTCGTGACCTTGAATTCTGAATCAAAAGTTAACTTATAGCCTTAAAAATATGTTCGTGACCATGAATTCTGAATCAACCGTTAGCTTGTAGTCTTAAAATATGTTCGTGACCTTGAATTCTGAATCAACAGTTAACTTATAGCCTTAAAAATGTGTTCGTGACCTTGAATTCTGAATCAACATTGAACTTGTAGTCTTAAAAATGTGTTCGTGACCTTGAATTCTGAATCAACAGTTAACTTATAGCCTTAAAAATGTGTTCGTGACCTTGAATTCTGAATCAACCGTTAGCTTGTAGTCTTAAAATGTGTTCGTGACCTTGAATTCTGAATCAAAAGTTAACTTGTAGCCTTAAAAATATGTTCGTGACCATGAATTCTGAATCAACCGTTAGCTTGTAGTCTTAAAATATGTTCGTGACCTTGAATTCTGAATCAACAGTTAACTTATAGCCTTAAAATGTGTTCGTGACCTTGAATTCTGAATCAACATTGAACTTGTAGTCTTAAAAATGTGTTCGTGACCTTGAATTCTGAATCAACATTGAACTTGTAGTCTTAAAAATATTGTTCGTGACCTTGAATTCTGAATCAACATTGAACTTGTAGTCTTAAAAATATGTTTGTGACCTTGAACTCTGTATCAACATTGAACTTGTAGTCTTAAAAATATGTTCGTGACCTTGAACTCTGAATCAACATTGAACTTGTAGTCTTAAAAATGTGTTCGTGACCTTGAACTCTGAATCAACATTGAACTTATAGCCTTAAAAATGTTGTTCGTGACCTTGAATTCTGAATCAACATTGAACTTGTAGTCTTAAAAATATTTTCGTGACCTTGAATTCTGAATCAACAGTTAACTTATAGTCTTAAAAATAGGTTTGTGACCTTCCAAAAAATGTCCTTACCTATTCACATTATTTAAACGTATTTCTTAAAGTTGTATAGGCTGTATTAGTAAATATTGTGGTCCCAACACAGATTTATCTGATTGCCAAACCCTTCCTTCACCTCTGACAAGACAACTTGTGAATGTGAGGAATGTCAGGCCTCCACCGTGGTTCGGATCCCACGTTGAACTGTAGGTCCTCCATTTCATCTCACAATCATCCCTACCAGTACACATTAGCGTAAGTGCGTATAACCCGAACGGGTAGTAAGACGCGGTGCTAATAATAATAATAATAATAATAATAATTAGTAAATATTCGATAAACGGGCTGAAGGTTGTTTGTGCAACAAAGAAAATATTATGAAATGCTCTCGTGTAGTGCTTACTTTTTATATTGAGTCAGAAAGAACATCATATTTATAAAATATCAAATAATCTACTCAAAATAATTCAAAAGTAATAAATATAATAGCTTAAACTTGTGGTGAAATAAATTTAAAAAAGAAAAAAGTGTGATTTATTCGATGTTTTTGAGTAGACATTGACCAGAGTGTTAGACAAGGTAGTGTTATATCTCCAAGTTATTTAAAGTATTAATGGATAAAGTGTATGAGGGATGCTTGTGAGGACATGGTTGGTGTACAAATGGTCAATATGGATGTTAGAGTGAATGCAGATGATGCCATATTAATGGCCGAGAATGAAAGTGGCTTACAGAATGTACTAAATCATTTGAAAGTGGTAACAGGCATGATGTATCTTCGTATAAAGAGGTCTCAAAAACCAAGGTGATATTTTTTTTATAAGGACGGATCAGGAAATAATTGTCAGCTTAGTATAAATGGAAAACTGTTAGAACAAGTGAATAATTTTGTGTATCTGGACGTAATGTTCTGTAATAAAGGACTGATAAATGGTGAAATAGACATACTGGTGAATGTATCTCAGAGAATAGTTGGATGTATGTGGACTATTGCGAAGAATTAGGACGTATCAAAAGAGGCCAAGATGGCGGTATATAAAATGCGTTGACGCCAACATTGCTTTGTGGATGTGAAGCTTGGGCGTGTCAGGAGAAACAAAAGAACAAGATGGATGCGATTGGAATAAGATATTTATCCAAGAAATGTATGTGAAAAAACCCGTATGGACAGATTCAGTAATAAATGGGTGCTTGATAAGGTTTGAAAGGGAATTCAATAGTTAATTGTGAAAGAAGTGTTTTACATGTATGTATGCATGTATATATATATATGTGTGTACACACTACGTAATAACTAACAGTAATATAACGTATGAAATAGAGTCATGTCCATTGTTAATATGCTAATATGTTAATATATTGTCTGAATGCTTGCTTACCAGAAGTAGCACTTCAAAGAAGAAGATACCAATCGCTGCAGTCAAACTTAAGTTTATCATTGTCGAAGCACTCTTTACAAGCAACAAGACTAGAATGACACGCGCAGTTGCTGCAACAAGGCAAGACCATACGCAAAGCTCTCTACCATCTATTAATATGTTTAGGATATGACACCGATAGCATGTTTCTGCATATCTGAACTCTTTCAAAAGAAAAATATATTTAAAGAGAACGACAAACAAATGATGACAGGCAATAAAATAGTGTGAACAAAGGTTTATTTATTGAATTTATATGAAAGCTTAGGTCAATATCAACTCCAAATAAGAGATATTCATCTCACCAACACTAGCGCTAGTTTGTTCACGCTTACGCGTCAATAGTGGTAGAGTCCTAATCTCACAATTCCTTTACTGTCCATTGTTCCTTTCCAGAAAAACCATAAAAATATTTATGACTTAATACGACATTTCTGTTTCAAGGCAAAAAAAATAAAAATAAAAATCGATTTTATTTTGTGTTGTCTAGAACGTACACGTGTTTTGAACCATGAAATGCTGAAGAACCATTTCATGGATAATTGTGATCGAATCTCGTTTGTGTCTTATCTCGTAGTTGAATCGACACACCTATATGTCATATATTTAGATAAGAAAAATAAGTCAGATGTCAAAAGTGAAATTATCTGTCGAAAGGTGACAACCGAAGAACAATATTATTTTTATATTAACATTTTAATAAATTATTAGTGTTATTTCATTGGTAATGATACTGTATGATAGAAATTTACAGCTGTAGATAACATAACTGGACGTATGAACATACCATAGTGGTTCTTAAATTAAATATATTTGAAAAATGACACTTGGAACAGTTGGATTGGTGTACCAATGCTCTACCATTGAACTATCCAGGGATATTCCCATGCTCAAGATCATTATTCTTTCATAGTTTAAGGCATAGTCTGTGATGGACGTGTGAATTATTCAACTACTCGATATAAAATTTATTTACAGGTCCAAGTAGTCTATGAATCCACACGTCCATCACAGACTCTACTACCTTAAACTATGAAAGAATAATGATCTTGAGCATGGGATGAATCCTAGATGGTGGTAGAGCGTTGGCGGGCTAAACCAAAAGTCTCCGGTTCGTTTCTTCTGTTAAAGTTTCATTTTTCAAATTATTTAAATACATACTTAATTTAGTTGAACAATGTAAACAGATACGGCTGTATCCTAAACTATCGTTGATTTTCATCTTCACATAGGCTAAACGAAGTTCTAGTAGCTTCTGTAACTAAAATTAATTCACGAGCTAAGTTTACCTGGTTGACAGCTCGAAATGTTACTAGAAGTAATCCCTAATATAGCTGACATCTATCACTTTGGATCATTGTAATCAAAACAGATGGTAATATATTAATGTGATAGTTAACCACAGTAATTTAGGACAGTATTATTTATATATTTATTTGAGGATGGACACAAAGTTTATTTATAGATTTATTCCACTTTAAAAAAAACTTCTAACGAACATAGCTTCAAAATGGCGACTAACGAATCTAAACCATATGATTGAACATAACGATAAACAAGTTTTTTACAATGATACAGGCACTCAGTTGATGCAAATATTTTATTCAGTTAAATATTTCAAAATACGATAAAATAATCATAAAATCATTTATTGTATGTAAAAAAAAATGATAACAATTTTCTCTTTTCCAAGTAAATACGATGCCTGTATTAAAAGATATTGATGTGTGCACTATATTACACAAAATCAGTAACGTTCTAAAACGAAAAATAAGTACTTTTAATTATGTTTAAAATATTGTTTCGAGTTGGATGGAAATAAATTATTTAAAAAAATTAAATAGTATGAGAAAACTTAAGTTTAGGTTATTTTAAATGTAATATATAACAGGTAATTAAAGATCTTTACATTTATAACAAAACAGTGATCTTTTACAAGTGTTGGCAACCCAAAACCTAAACATGTGATTTTCGAACTGTCATCCAGGTAAAAAGCTATCGTGAACGGAATATACTTCCTACATTCATTATACATATTCAGTTCGAATAAGTCAAATTATAAAATAGTGGAAATTCAGTTTGCAAGCAACCCTCATAATGAACATATGTGATAGACTTATTTTTATTTAATAGGCCTAACTGTAGGCTATTAGTAATTCGATTTTTCCAGGGGCAGGCCCCACCAACATTTTTCAAACTTATTTTAACACAAAAAAATATTATTTTCTTTCTTTCTATTCTATAAAATATTTTTGAAAAAACATCAATATGAAGTGGAGCACCATTCTCTACATGCAGTGAATTATTGGATTCGTTATACAGTATCTAAGTCAAGATTATTCATTTCTTGCACCAAACGTCACGCGAGGACTGTGACAGCGTTCTAGTGACCGAATATAGAAGCTGAGCAGGGCCCGCTCTAATAGGCCCTATCTGATGCCACATCCAGTGTGAGATATATCTCAAGGGCAATCCCCCTACCATTCTGCTGCCAGCTTTACACTAGCGGATGGGGAAAGTCTAAGCGGACCGATAAAGGAGATAGGCCCTATATAGATTTTGTTTTTTCTTCTATGTGTCTGTGTTTTCAAGGCCGTAGCCGGGGGGGCGGGTTCAGACCCCCCGCAAAATTTTATGAACAAAATATATATGGATTTATTTATCGTTCAAACAATATCAAAATTAAGATACGAATACAAATTATGGGGCTGTGTTACCATAAAAAGCACTTCAGAGAGCTTCTAGAACTGTTAAATATTTATAATTTTTCCTAGCCTTCGGCAGTTATGGGGTTATTTTACCATGAAAAAAAAACTTCAGAAAACGTCTAGAACTGTTTATCATTTAGATTTTTTCTAGCTTCCAGCAATTGGGGGATGTGCCCACCAAACTTTATTGGCTGGATATGGCCTTGTGTGTTGTGTAGTAAGTGTTAAGACCCAAGAAGTAAGATGACGCGTGAAAAGTATGAATTAAAATGAATAAAACTGATTTATTTACTAAAAACTTCGTTTTCTTAATAAAAACGGCAAGAAAAACTTGAAATTAAACATTTTTGAACACATCAACCTAATGAATTTAGACTACATTTATTCGAGTGGATGGAAAGAAAAAAAAGAACTTTTCTAACTATTGGTTTGGTAAAAATGGTGGTTAACCGTGAGTGAAGAAAGACAAAACTTATTTTGTTTTTATTGTTTATTATTTGGTGGCGAGGGGCTGTGGACAATTAAAAAACATGAAAAATGTGCAAATCATTTGGAAAATGCATGTAAGTTTAAAATATTTGGAACAGTAAATATTGCATCACAGATAGATTTCACGGTCAAAATTTCAGTCCTAAAACACAATGAACAGGTATAAAAAATAGGCATATATTAGGAAGATTTATAGAATGATTAAAATAATGGACAGACACGCCCAACTTTTGTACAAGTAATTTCATCACTTGGTAAATGTGATTCAAAACCTGTATTCTTTTATTCTTTCTGTTTGTAGATTTGTTTAGTGATTTTGTAATTCTAGTGAATGTTAAAAATTAGGAAAACTTAAATGAATTTAATTTAATATGTTTACACACGGTGAGAAAAAATCAGTACCGGTAAGAATTTCACCTGGCCCCACCAAAAATAAATATCATGCTACGCCACTGGATTTTTCAAAATGAATGGCAACTACAGTAGCCCCATGGCTTCTTTGGTGCTGACTGACAGCTCACAGCTGACTTCTGACAGTCAACATTTATATATATATACCTAAATGTTGACTGTCAGAAGTGACAGCTGCTAAACACATGTTTTTGCAGATCATATGGTTCGGCGTAGGGATACATAATTTGATCTGGTAACTTTTAAAAGCCGTCAGAAGTCAGCTGTGAGCTGTCAGTCAGCACCAAAGAAGCCAAGCTACTTTATGTGTATACGAATATATATATTTTTTAATCTAAAGGGATTAATGCTAACAATTTAAGTCTTCCTCCCCAAAGAAACTTATTGTTGGTCTAACAAAATCCAAAGTTTAATGAAATCGGGCTTATTTATGAGCACAAAATATCTTCTCACGTGTCTGTATTATTATTATTATTATTATTATTATTAGCACCGCGTCTTACTACCCTATCGGGTTGTACACACTTAAGCTAATGTGTAATGGTAAAGTGGTTGTGTGAGATGAAATGAAGGACCTACAGTTTAACGTGGAATCCGAACCACGGTAGAGGCCTGGTATTCCACACGTGTCTGTACAACATTATAAATACCAATAAACTTAGACACCTGCCCCCTTGGATTAAAACCAACAAAATTAACCTAAAACTACCCGATTCGGTGGCTACGTGGTCTAACGTGCTCTCACAGTAGACTAGACTGGAGATGACCGGCAGATCCAGGTTCGAATCTCGATCGGATGTATTTAGGATGTTTTCTCCAAATATGTTTTCCACTCTTCTCCACGCAAGTGCTGGTACACTTCCTCTGAATATAACCTTCCTAATCTCTAAAATCATTGGTGTAATTTGTACTGTTGGGAAACATTAAATTCATCAAAGAAAGAAAAATAAAGTCATCTAAAATCAAGTAAGAACTGACACACCATTTTTATACACAACATTTAGAAAACACAACTTTAGTTTTTTTTCTTTTATTTGCGGTATTTAGGTACACTTTCTGAAATGGCTGATTAATTATATCAACACGTGACTTATAAACTAACTTAAATCTAGAACAGACACAACATCCAGTCCCCAGCCATTAATTCATCACTGTGAAAGGGGAATATCACATTTCACCAATGATAAAAGTTCTTGGCTATGCTGGGAATCGAACCCTAGGACCCTAAACTCAGTATAGACGCAGTGACGTGTCTAGGAATGTTGCAAGGGAAGCAGACCTTGTTAAAACATGTTCTCACCCATTTGGGCCCTATTTGACCAATCATTGCTTTGCTTTGCATGCTTTACACGGGAATTTATTCCCCTAAATATCTGACTAACGAGTGTTCTACTGAGGGGTGTGAACAATTCACACGTACAGTTTAAACTAACGCTACTACCCTGGCAATACTTCACGCCACGCCACTGTTAAAGAGCCATCTACCGACTGAGTTAATGTGTCAGAACACAAATTCAGTGAGCCCAATCTTTACCGCATTAAAAAGTGCCTCAAAAGAAAGGTGATTTGAAGGGCGTTCTTTATGTATGTTATAAAATTCGTGTAAGTTATATTCTTGAGCACACAGGTAGAGCATGGCTAATCCTAATCCTGGCTGGTTACGGTTGTTAATATTCCTTTGGACACTTTCGTTTCATGTTTGAACGTTTATAGTATAGTTAAAATGATTTGTTTTACGTAAGCTCGCTTCTAGTTGAAATGGTTTCTGTAACGACATTTTCTCCGAACCTATAAACTAATGACGTATGTTGTTTGATGTGCGATTTGTTAACAAGTCTTGGTTTAAACAGGGTTAAGTGGTAATTTCGGATTGCCAATTAAATTAAACTGAAAGCTGCGATTTTAAATGGCTTTCTCCCATCCAGCATAGGCGGCCGCATGGTTTGAGGTGTCACAATCTTATTAGAGCTGAGTGCTGATGACAGGTAGATCGGAGTTCAAATACCGACAAGTTGTGCCGAAGTTTTTTTTAAAAACTGTTTCCCACTCTCTCTCTCTTTCTCTCTCTCTCTCTCTCCAATTAAATATGAGTACACTTTATTTAAATTCAACCTTCTTAATTCCTAACACATTAGTTTAATTAGTCTACATAAGCGCGTAACCCGAATGGGTAGTAAGACGCGATTCTAAAAAAAAAAATTATTCAGCATCGCGTCTTACTACCCGTTAAGGTTATACGCACTTACGCTAATGTGTAATGGTAGGGTGATTGTGAGATGAAATGAAGGACCTACAGTTTAACGTGGGATCCGAACCACGGTGGCGGCCTGGCATTCCCCACATTCACAAGATAATCCAGTATATTACCAGAGTGACGTCATTCGACCAGCGAAGTCGACATGGACACCCATAAATGGGTGATAAGGGGGGATTGGGCCCCCTTATCACTCTACATGCTTTACGTTTTTATTAATTTTTATGAAAAAATTAAATTATTGTGTATTTGTGATTTGGCTGCAATTTACTATTAACAGCTTTGAATCATCAATATCCCAGTTAACAGATAAAAATTATAAAATTTACATTTCCTGCCATTCCCTCTTCAACAATATTTTTTTAAATTTGTTATTTCCTAAAAAACTTATAAAAAATATAATGTTTATTTTCAATGAATTCAGCTACAAATAAATTTCATTTTTTGTAAAATTTTCAGAATATTTTTTTCAACCAAAATTGGATTATCAATAAGCCTACCTGTCAAATGCACTAATACAATTGTAATATGTTAATCTTTATTTGCCGATAAAGACTCTCTCTCTGAAACTTCTGTAACAATCATTTTAAACGCAACGCGAGTTACTGTCGTTTTATTGGCGTTTAAAGTCAGCTGTTTGATGCTCATCCTACCCCCCTCTCAGACTCTATTATCTCTTGTAGGTCACGTGACCCAGTCATCTCGGACGGTGAATGGCTTGTTTTATAAAGGGGAGGGGAGGGAGTGGAATCAGCGGGAGGATGGTTTTATTTCTTCCTGTCAGTGTTGGGTTTCAAAGGAACCAACCGCGAGCAAGTGAAACGAGTTAGCCAGTACGCGTGCTTGTTCTCTGCGCCAGTACGGAACAGCCTACTTGCGCGCTAGAAACCGGTCAGCTGACAACACTTCATACATACATACATACATACATACATACATAATTACGCTGTTCCCCTACGGGATAGGCAAAAAATTGTTCATATAGCTAAAAAAACAACAAAAAAACACCTTAATTAATAGAATAGGGTTCATCATAGCAGGCCAAACTCGGCTCCCGGCTCGCGCGAGGTTTGGGAGTAAAAGGGAAAAGATAAGACAAGAAATAAGTGCAGTACATTCGTATTTGAAAGATTACTCGATATTTTCCGCGGTGACGATGGAGGACAAAGCGACAAAATTTCTTGTTAATAACTACAGTATATCTCTATTATGACATAATGAAGATTTGTGGACAATGCTTATCTGTGAAGACATTCTAAAATGGTCAAAAAACGGCCTTTTCACTGCAGTTTTTATCAAAATATCATTTAATATTTCAACAATGTTCAGTATTATGAACGTCTATTAAATATTTATCTCCATTAATGTTTAATCATAAATGATCCAAGCGCAATATTGTTGGTGTAAATTTACTATTTCTAACCGACTAACTCAATAAGTTATGGTATTTTATTCTTAAAACTTTTAATGTTTTTCTTTTTCCAAACATTCGTTTATAATATTTAGCCACGTCTTACATGACCTATCCCTATTTTTTAATCCACGCACTCTACCTTCATATATTTGTTTCGTCACTGGATCCACTCTCATCCTCTCAACCTTCCCAAACCACAGTAAGACACTTCTTTTACAGTCATCTGTTGGATTCTCTTTTCAAACAGCACTCCTTCATCACTGACTCCGTCCATATGAGTTTATTTCTTAGATATCTCATTACAACCTCATTCACAACAGTTCATATCAAGATTACTTTATTTTATTTTTGTTAATCAGCTGACGACAATTCATACCAAGGTGTCTTCTGTGCTGGGGTCCGGGGTTCAATCCTCGGTACCGGCACAGATTTAACTGATTGCCAAACCCTTCCTTCACCTCTGACAAGACGTGTATTAATCACAACTTGTGAATGTGTGTAATGCCAGACCTCCACCGTGGTTCGGATCCCACGTTAAACTGTAGGTCCATCATTTCATCTCACAATCACCCTACCATACACATTAGCGCAAGTGCGTATAACCCGAACGGGTAGTAAGACGCGGTGCTAATAATAATAATAATAATAATAATAATAATAATA
>CABFVZ010002845.1:36498-59494 GCA_902151445.1 Timema monikensis | reverse complement strand
AGTTTCATAGTCAGACTTAGTACGTCTCAAGTGTGGTGCTATACTAAATACAAGACAACTACCTAGACCAGAATGGAATGGACCAGTTTCATAGTCAGACTTGGTACGTTTCAAGTGTGGTGCTATACTAAATACAAGACAACTACCTAGACAAGAATGGAATGGGACAGTTTCATAGTCAGACCTAGTACGTACTAAGTCTGACTATGAAATTGGTCCATTCCATTCTGGTCTAGGTAAAATCAATAATGTAGGGCTACCCTTCGTTTACATTGAAAGGTAGCAAAGCCCACCTTGATATGTTACACTATGGTGTAGATAGGTGGATTAAAATACTAAGTTATTAGATTTGATAATTATGTTTATATCCTCATCCTAATATCTGTTTTTAAATTGAAAAATGACACCTGGACACGGGAATCGAACCCGGGACCTTTGGCTTAGTACACCAATGCTATAACCACTGAGCTATCTATCAATTATCCAATTCTCAGGGTCATTCTTCACTCATGTTTTAAGACAGAGTCTGTGATGGACATGCGGAAATCGTCAGCTACATATGTGTGATCAATTAAGATGATGAGCTATCAGATAACATAGCCATCTTCGACTAGGGAGGGCTTTATGCTGACATTAGTACAATTACAACTGTACGAATGTGCATATTATGATGGATTAAATAGACAAGCTATTATATTTGTTATTTACGGTTATAGCTCCATGTAAATATAAGGTAAGGCCATAGTATAATCAGTCAAGGTAGGTAGTACCACCTTTCGGGGTAAACGAAGTGAACTTAAAAATCGGGTTGGAGGCTATTGTTTATATATAAAATATTGTAGCTTAATGTTGATATATCTAATGGTAAATCAAACATATTTGACTATAGAGTTTTATAAATGTTTTGAAGGATGGTTGGGTCCTTTAAATAAACCTCCACATCTCTCCGGCATCGGTCAAAGGTTAGTGAAAAAAAAAATCAACAAATATGCAGCTGTTTTTAGTTGAATATCTTAAAAAATGGTAAGGCCAACCTGCATTATATCTTCAAGCCCAGTTTGAATTATATCTTCGGATGGATTTAATTCTTCAAACGTATCAAATTCTTGTAACGGATTTAATTCTTGGAACGGTTCTATTTCTCCAAACAGATCAAAATCTTGGAACGGATATAATTCTCTGAATATAGAATCCATTTTCACACTATTGAACTTCACCTAAGTTATGAAGAAAGACAATGTCATGTTAATTAATATCTGGCTTAAAATCTATTGCAAGAGAAAGTTTGTAAGAATCATCTGTAGAATTTTTTCGCTGAATCCAATTAACAGAATGATGTTTCAATTTTTATCTTTAACAATTTAACAACATGAAATAAAATAAAAAGTATTTGAAATTGCTACAAATGTTATTTTTCTAAAAATGGAAATTATAATAATATCGTCTTTATTTGGGCAAAGTTAAGGCCAGCGTCTTTTCTTAAACTTAACCCACTTATTAATAAAGAATGTACATTTAATGCTTATTTGATAAAAAAAAACTAACTTATAACAAAAATATTGCCCACATACATATTTGTACGTACATTTATGAAAATATTAAAACTAAATAAATGAGAGAATTATAATCAATAAAGGAGAGAGATAGAAAGAAAATAAAACACATTTAGGTACACAATCATTCCACAAAAACATTCACAACAAATAATTTAAAAAGAAAACGATGCTGATAATATTTAGTAACTTTAGAAATTAAATAAATTTGTATACGTAATAATAATAATAATAATAATAATAATAATAATAATAATAATGCTGATGATAATAATAATTTAACTTCGCGTACACACCTTCTTACTCTATCCCTACATTTCCACTCAGATTAACGAAAGAGACTGATCCGGCAAACCTCATGCGAACTTGACGAAAGGATTTTATTGTTGCAGGAGTTAATATTTAGATCAAGGGCGGTCCAGCGACGGTAAGAGAAAGAGAGAATAGAAGTTATATTTGTGAAGAGAGATGGAAGGTGTGTGTGCGGGTGTCGCATGAGCGGGTTTATGATGACCATTAAGAGGTAAAAGATGAAAGAGACCAAAGGAGAGGTGTTGAGGAAATCCACTTAGCAATATTTTCTCTATCATTACACCAAGTCGTCTATCATCAAGTTTGTCATAATATGAAGAAACCCGCCTCGGTGGCGTAGTTGGCTAACGCGCATGTCGTGTTGAGCTATACTGTCAAGGACGGGGAGATCGGGGTTCGAATCTCGGTCGGGTGAACTGGGGGTGGTTTTTCCTAAATGGTTTTCCACTCTCCCTCCACGCAAATGAGGGTTCACTTCCTCTAATTCAACCTTCCCAATTCCTAATCCATTAGCGTAATTAGTACTTAAAGCGTATAACCCGAACGGGTAGTAAGACGCGGTGCTAAAATAATAATAATAATAATAATATGTAGAAATAGGGTCATGGGATCGCAAGTAGAAGATCATTTAATTTTTTTTTCTAGCTTCGCGTCTTACTACCCGTTCGGGTTATACGCTTTTGTACTAACTACGCTCATAGCTCTAGGAATGAGGAAGTTTATATTCATAGTAAGTGTACTCGCATTTGTGGAGAGAGAAAGAGAGAAAGAAAGAGTGGAAAACTATTTTGGAAAATACCACCCTTATTACACCCGACCGATATTCGAACCTCGATCTCTTTGTCATCGACAATGTAGTCTACTGCGAGAGTGATGTCTTAGATCATGTGGCCACCGAAGCGGGCAACGTTATGACCATCACTTTGTTCATGTTAACCCACTAAAAGGGGAACTTGGAACCATATTTCATGGTATTGTTCCTTTGAGCAGGATCAGCGCGTGTCTTGAAATGTGACGTCATGCGTCGTAACATTATTATTATTTAGCACCGCGTCTTACTACCCGTTCGGTTTATACGCTCCGCTGCGCCGTAACAGATGAAACCGGGAATTTCATCGTCTCTTTAAGTTAGATTCACACTGATAGGACTGTGTTGGGACTGCGTTGCCTTGGATCGTTTCAAAAGTGATTTCCCAAGGTCATGGTCTAACACGATCCTAGTAGTGTGAATAGTAGCCACTTGACACAGTCCTATCTAGTGTGAATAGTAGCCACACGACACAGTCCTATCAGTGTGAATAGTAGCCACACGACACAGTCCTATCAGTGTGAATAGTAGCCACACAACACAGTCCTATCAGTGTGAATAGTAGCCACACGACACAGTCCTATCAGTGTGAATGGTGCTTAAGAGTTCGCAACTGGAGTATAGGTAGGTGACATTAGCAGAAGATTTGTATTACAAACAGTTTAAAAGTCACTAATGTTAAACTATACAGAAATAATAATTATTTGCTTATTAATACGATATTATTAATCAAAAGTGTTATCAAATGCTTCTAATAAACACCTAGGGGTAGCTAAGAATGACTCTATAGTTATTTTCCTAACTTAATGAAAGAACAAAATATATTTATAAAACTATCATGTTTTGGTTTCGTGGTTATGGCAACAAGAGATATTATAGTACCTACATGAAATAACAAATTAAAACATATTATACTGATACTTATATCTTGTTATAACTGGCTACCAAAATAAATAAATGTGTTTTTAAAGCCATTCAAAATATTAGTTTCAAAATAAAAGTTTTTATTTTGGAAACAGTTGCGCATAGAAACAACGGAAAACGGTTTGTATGATGTCATCAACCGCATGGTTTTGGCTGGTTCGCTATCTTGATTTATGAAGAGAACGCAGTCATTTAGAAGCGTTCGTCTATTAAGCATTTTTAAGTGAACCATAGCGTTGCCTTAAATAAAATACAACGGTGCTTACATAATTATGTGGTGACATGGCGGTTTAGGGGTAAGGTGTGGGGGTCCAGGTTTCAATCCTCGGTCCCGGCAAAGATTTATCTGATTACCAAACCCTTCCTTCACCTCTGACAAGACGTGTATTAATCACAACTTGTGACTGTGAGGAATGCCAGGCCTCCACCGTGGTTCGGATCCCACGTTAAACTGTAGGTCCTCCCGAACAGCTAGTAAGACGCGGTGCTAATAATAATAATAATAATAATAATAATAAACATTGATGTAAACACCTGTTTAGTATGAAGTAGTTTTGTTTTTGTTTGTTTGACTCTCCCCCATTACAATCAGGATGTTTAACACTCATGATATAAACATTTAGACCAGTGCAATATTAATATTAGAATACAGATTAATAAGCTCAACCTCCACTTACCTGGAATGAGTATCGCTAAGTTGAAACCTTTAAAACAGAAACCCGCGATACTTGAAGGCCATCAGACAAGAGCGCAATTAACAACTAATATAATTAATTATATCGGGTGGAGCATTTAAGGTCAATGCTAGGTACAGTAGCCCCATGGCTTCTTTGATGCTGAGTGACAGCTTTGAAAATTTACCAGACCAAATTATGTATCCCTACGCCGAACCATATGATCTGCAAAATAATGTGTTTAGCAGCTGTCAGTCAGCACCAAAGAAGCCACGGGGCTACTGTACAAAACATATCGTTCACTACACTGAAAAGTGCTTTTCTCTTGTGTGAATATTAAGACTAAATTTCCGTTAGCCAGATCTTCGGAAATGAAGAAGCAACCTACCTACCACTCTATACCCAGTATCACCTCTGATAAGTCCTTAGCTTTGTTAAGAAAACAAAAAGCTACAGGTTTGACAATTATGATTTATTTAAAAAAATTATTTCCCTTTGAGCTAAACGCACTTATTACTAAGTTACTCTAATTTTTTTTCAACCCGTCCAGGAAGAACTTTGCTGATTGCACTGCAAACCAGTCATCTGCAGCGGAATTTAACTCCTCATTTCTTAAAAATTTAGTTTCATGCAAATGTTTCTTGAGGCTTAGGAACAGAAGGGACCAAGTCAGGTGAGTGTGTCGGGTTATTGAGCACTTCTACAGGGTAGATAAGCCAATTTCTGTTGTGAGAGAGAAGCATTGTTCTGGAGAACCAACACTATTGAAAGTTTTCTACGACGTTGGAGACCACTTACTGATTGAACTTCAAAGTATTATATAGCAGTTCGCAGTGAAAGTTTTGCTCTTCTCCAGGTACTTAATGAAAATAATTCTGCATTTTTTGTCCAAGAAAACAGACACCATCACCTTCCCTGCAGACTTTTGTGTCCTGAACTTCTGTGGATCCAGGTAACTACTGTGTCCTTTGATTGTTCTTTCGTCTCTGGATTACACATACATCTAAGTTTCAACCATAGTAATAAGCCGTTTCAAAAATCCCAAATCATTCCTCCTGAAAAGTTCCAAAATGGCCTGTGAAGCAACCCTGCGAGTGCGCTTTTGGCCAGAATTGAGGAATTCGGGTATCCATTTAGCTGAAAGCTTCCTCATCTTCAACATCTCATAGATGATGAAGCCTACACGTTCCTAAATATGTTTAGGGTTTCTGCTATCTTTTTAACGGACGTTCTTAGATCCTCCATGATCATGGAGTGAATGGCATTCACATTTTCAGGAACAGTCCCTTTCACTGGTCTCCCAAGACGTTCTTCGTCTTCAATGCTGAAATGTCCTGTCCTAAACCGAGCAACCCAATTCTTGACTCTAGACTAGTAAGGACACTTTTCACCCAATGTACTGTACATGACATATCGTCATAAATTTGTCTTAAGACATATAATGTATTATATACGAAATAAAAATCAGAAATTTTATGTTAGACATTGAAAGCAATGAAGATTAAAATAATGCAGAAATTTTAACTCAGATGATGGGTCAAATGGGGAAAGCCAAGTACTTATCAGTACCTCCCTCCCCCCACCCCGTCAAGAAAAGCTTTATCTTCGTTTTCTTTTGGTTAACGGTTGCCAAATCTCTTTGATTTCAGTTATGTCTGAAGGTGGTGTGCTGGGTTAAGAAGGAGCTACTGGCAACATTGACTAACCAGCGTTGCAAGACTTGTCTTATATTTGAAGCGAGATTGATCACACAAAAACAAGATAATGGCAACACCGTTTCCCAATTGTAACCAGGCAGTTCTCTCAGCGATGATATCCAGTGTAGTCTGGTTCGTCTTAGGTTCGTTTGCAAGAACGAGGCTGAGCGCAACAAAACGTGGAGCGGAGTAAGTAGAAGGTAAATGGAAAAAGGTGGTTTTTCCAAAATGATTTTCCATAACCCGAGCGGGTAGTAAGACGCGGTAGTAAAAAAAACAAAAAAATCAAAGAGATGGTGGTGCGCTTCATAACTAACTTCGCATACACTTATTGATAGGGTGCACTCCATAGTTCCTCTTAGTTTTACATAAGGAACACATTGAAACATCAAAATACTAAGGGGGTGAATTAAAAAAAATACAATGTTATCATATTCTCAAGTCAAAATAACTCTAAATTAGTACCTATTATTATTATTACTATTATTATTATTATTACTACTAGGTTCGTTGTCTCACGACAGGTCCATCCCTTTAGTCAGTGAACTTAGACCTCCAATTAAAATCCTCCTCCTTCCTAAGCTCCTCTTTCCCTCAACCTTTCCTCCTATGACGTCATGCAGAAGACAGTTCCTCCTAAGGATGTGTCCAATACAGTTTGTTTTGTACCAAAGAATCACATCCAAAATGATTCTCTTCTCACCCACTCTTCTTAGGATTTCTTCATTAATTTATTACAAATATAAAACTAAAAAATTAACCAACAATACTCGTTTATTTTCTACTTCTTAAATTTGTGTTGTGTCAATCATTCATTCTTTTGAAAATTGACCAGATATGAAAGGTTTTGAATTTGATGTAATTAAACGTGAAAAGTTATAACATTGTGAAACACAATTGGGTCATATCGTAACTAATGTTCACTCATAAGACCCAAGGACCACACAATATCATGGTTCGGGCCAAATGTAGCCCACGGGCCGCAAAAGTCTTACATACCTGGTCTATGGTCTCACTCTTTCAATAAACTATATTTCTGGTGGTGGGGAGATCGGGGATCGAATCCTAGTCGGGTATACTGAGGGTGCTATTTTTCCTCTAAATGATTTACCACTCACTCTTTATGCAAATGTGGTTATACCGCATTCTAATTTATATGTTTTTGTTGATGTGTCGATTCGAGATCAGCTGGAAATTTCGACAGAAGATATAAGTTTTACAGCTAAGATTTCTTTCAAAAAATTGTGTCAATTTTGACAGTTGATGTCAATGTTCTCAACAAACAATAATTTTGATAGCAAGCCTAAGTATTTACAGCCATTATAACTTTTGGCAAAATCTGTCATTTTGAGATATTTAAGTTTGGAAAAAGCTGTCATTTCTAGAGATGAACTTTGTAGATGTTGGTTAATCTTTTCCCATTTTATAATAATAATAATAATAATAATAATCATTATTATTATTAGCACCGCGTCTTACTACCCATTCGGGTTATACGCACTTACGCTAATGTGTAATGGTAGGGTGATTGTGAGATGAAATAGAGGACCTATAGTTTAACGTGGGATCCGAACCACGGTGGAGGCCTTGCATTCCCCACATTCACAAGTTGTGATTAATACACCTTGTCCTATTTAGGCTTATATATTCTTTGGTATTATGACTGACTTAAGAAAGTTTTTTTATGTACTGCATCTTAATACTTGTCCAAATTATCCCCAAACTTTACACTAATGAGGAAAGTAGAATTTAAGGAAACGTACCAGCATTTTCATGGCTGGAGATTGGAAAACCATTTTGTAAAAATACCATCATTACGACCGTCCATGGTTTGAAACTTATTGTGGGCGACGGATGAAAGTGCTGCAGACTTAAGTCCTAACTTATCTCGAAGTTACCTCTTGCAAGTAAACTGGACTAATTATTTGCGGAGTTGACTTAAATAAGTAAATCAGGTGGTCGAGCTCTTAATGAATATGTATATGTAATTCTTGCCATGATTAAAACAAACTATTATAATGAAACGGAGCAAGTTACAGATAGTATTGAGAATAAATACTAAGTACAGTACATATTGGCTATGATCCTTGATGTATTAATAAATTACTTCTTATTAAATTATATACACCTTAAAGAAACAACATTGTGTCAGAAAATTGAGTTGTTTTCATTTTGTAATATGCAACGGTTGATGAGTTTAATAATTTCTAGTTTTTTAAACCAAATGAATGGGTTTATTTAATCGTGGAACAAAATGTATTACCGATAACTAATATATTATTGAAGGAACATTAGAAAATACTAATTTAAAACCTGGAATTGTTAACTACATAAAGTTTTTATTCTAAACTTTTACCCAAAACTAAGAAAACATTATTTATAATTGGTATATCACTCCGCAAGTAAGGTTTATTAGAGTTGAACCATTCCTTTTTTGAGCAGTCACTCCAAACAAAGATTAATAATAATAATAAAAAAAATCATACATAAATTTAAGATTTGAGTATAAAATTCAATAGTTATGTCATGTCATCATCAACTGTTTCCAACCTGTGGCCGGGTCAGTTTAATAAAATGTCTCCATCTTACTCCATCCTTCCACCTTTCTTCCTCCTTTAATTGCATATATTCTTCTCCTCTCCCTTGCACACTTTCTGTTATATGCTCCTCCCATCTCTCTACTATCTCATGTACCCCCATTCTTTCCCGGATAACTTCATTCCTAATCTTGTTTCTCCTTGTGACGGCTAACAAAATTCAAATATCGATTATAATTCTTTAATATTTATTATAAAATCCTAGTAATGAATTATAGTGATGAGCTTCCTCTATTGACTTTGTTGGATTAAAAAAAAATCTCGCTTCAAATTGATAGTTTTAAAATTATTTTATTTTACAAAAAGGTAGACCAATAAACTACATTCAAAATGAGAAATGAAAAAGGAAAAAAGAATCTTGAAAATTTATCTATATAGAGGGCTGTTTCTTTGCCATTGCAGAAAGTGTGGTATTGAGGTACAGTTGGGACGGGTCGTGGAGGACTGCGACTGCGTGGATCTAATTCCTGCGAACAAAAAACAAAGACAGTCAATTCATCAGAATTATATTAAATTGATGTCTCAATCAGTAAAATTGAGAAAACGAATCATTTCATTCTGTTATTAATTTTAGTTCTCAGCAGGGTCACACAGAAGATTCGTGGTGACTGTAACAATGACGTCTAAGGAGGTCTCTTTCACATACAATAATTAGGGTAGTCAAATCTCGTAGGGAACGATGGGTATAATACGGAATGGAAGAAACTAGAACCACGTTCAAGGTATTAACTGGCAAACCTAATGGGAAGACCTCGAGCCAGGTGGGAGGATAACATTAGAATGGACCTGAAAGAGCTAGGGTGTAATGAGGTGGACTGGATATAACTAGCTCAAGATAGAGATAGTGGTGTAATGAGGTGGACTGGATAGAACTAGCTCAAGATAGAGATAGGGTGTAATGAGGTGGACTGGATAGAACTAGCTCAAGATAGAGCTAGGGTGTAATGAGGTGGACTGGATAGAACTATCTCAAGATAGGGATAGGGTGTAATGAGGTGAACTGGATATAACTAGCTCAAGATAGAGATAGCCTGTAATGAGGTGGACTGGATAGAACTGGCTCAAGATAGGGATAAAGGGCGTACTGTGGTAAGTACAGCAATAAAGTTTGGAGCTTTCAGACAAACTGGCACAGGGCGTCTCTGGTTATCAATGCTTAACAATAACAGTTCAATTTTGGTTAACTTATGTTTACAACAACGAATGACTTAAAAAACTTAGTAAAAAAATAAAAGTTGTGAATCCAAATCTCCTCAGATGATTTAATCAACTAATGTTTCTAATTTATCTTCCTCGGAATAGCCTTTCATCGCTTTTGTGGCAATAGGTCCCATGTAATTGTTCACTATCGCAAACTCCATCAATGACAAGAAAACAAATACAGAACAAGACGACATCCAGACATCGATAGCTTTCACATAGGAGACAGGAGGCAATAACTGCTGAGATTGCGTGTTCTGGGTGGCTGTGAAAGACACCAGAGGAACAAGTTTTACTTTGCAATATCATTAGCATGGAATATATATCTCATTTAAATATAAATTATTCTCAAATCACTTTAAGTTGGGATGAAAGAGAACGGTGACTTAAGGTCCATAATTTTATAGTTTTAATAGTAATGTAATACCCTTGCCTTAGATTGGGATATTTATTTAAAACTAAGATAACAGTGTTGAAACTAAGTGACTGAAAGAACTGGTGTAGTTAACGTGTTATGATGCGCTAGTAAACATTAGGAAAGAATACTGACAACTCATAACATCTTGTCACCATTGTGCTCGGCAACTGGGTCGAACTGAAATTTAAAGGGTTTTGATATAGGACTATCGTCGCTGACACAATAAGATCTACTCAGAGGCAATCACTCTGCCCGTCATTGGGACCATACATATTAGAATAGCGAGTCATCGGGTACTTGTGTTAGAGGGCGTCGTGCCTAGGGTACCGGGTTCGAGTCTGTAAAGGGGGTCGCGAATGGTGTCAGTCGAGCCAGTAGTTAAGTATTCCTGACTAAGCCAGTTCTCTCACGTAGGGTGAGACGGGTTCTTAAGACGTCTGGTTCTAGTTGTATTACCTACCTAAGTTAGGTGTTATCTGGGGGGTGAGACGGGCTCTTAAGACGTCTGGTTCTAGTTGTATTACCTACCTAAGTTAGCTGTTATCTGTGGAGTGAGACGGGCTGTTAAGACGTCTGGTTCTATCTCTATTACCTACCTAAGTTAGGTGTTATCTGTGGGGTGAGACAGGCTCTTAAGACGTCTGGTTCTAGCTGTATTACCTACCTAATTAATTATTTTAGTAGTTGGAGTTCTGTAATCTAGTGCGCCATCGATTCTAATGCGCATCCTAATTTAGGAGACAAAATTTAATCCAAATGAGTGCGCATTAGATTCTAATGAATACAGTATATAAAAAAAAATTAGTTATATATTTCACCTGTTTTCATGGAGCCCAAAATCATCTGTTCTGGTTGAGCTGACAGTTGTTGCGATAGTAAATGACGGCTCACCTAAGGTCAGAAGAGAAGTAACTCCGAGTGTAACTCTTGCCGGAATGGCCTCAGGCTTGATCCAGAAAGAGATCCACGACATTACCACAATCAATGCAGATGGGATGTATGTATGGAATAGGTGGTAACCCAGGCGTCTTCGAAGGTTGAAGACCACAGCCAAACATGTAAAGTTTCCTATTTAAAAAAAACTGTTTCTTAAAAAAAAATTAGACTACGCTTTTATTGACATGGAAACAACTTAGACTCACAGATAAGATTTGAGACTCAATGAAATTTTAATTTCTAAGAATGGTTTAGATGATAGTATTTCTAATAAAAGGGCTTGTATTTAGGTGGGCTTTACAATATATTTTATCATTATGATAAGCCATCAGTTTTGATGGACCAAAGTGTCTCTTTGTTAATAGATAGTAACTATTGTTATATTTATAGTAGGCTTATGGTAGGAAGGAACATATCCGCCATCTACAAAAGTTTCTAAAACTAATTTCATATGTTCACACAAATCATGTGATCTGCAGTAATATTTATATAAAATATCAATACCTATAAGGTTTCCAAGTCACATGAAGATGGTCCAAATGACAAGAAAATATAATTATATTTAGCATACATTTGTTCTTAAATTTAGAGATTCCGGTTCATACTTATTCCAAATCATATTCCCCACTTGTTCTATGACCCTAGCATAACTCATGATGGATCCATGAATCACAAATTCTAGGTATTAATTAGCTCACTAAACATTAACCTAATTCAAATACAAACAACTAGAAATATAGTTCACAAAAACTTGAGATTTGTACTAAACTGTTTGACCTCTTAAACACGTTTACAAGACGATAAGAAGAGAAAAGATTGTCCTCACGCCCTGACTTTACAATTGCAGTGATGTTTAATGATTTTTAATATATTCTTACAACAGTGGCGTATTCTGAGAAAATTAATAGGTATGATGTACTCTAAAAGTTGCAAGGAGGATTCGGGGGTCAAAGACTCTTAACCACTGTTGGCCAAGAAGGTCAAGAGATGCTTCCCCTGGAAATATTTAAACACGAGTTCCTTTAAATTAGAACAGTGATTCTCAAACATTTATGATTTTTTCGTACTCGCATTCTATCTTGGGAAACTTCGGACCTCCCAACTCCTCTTGTTTCTCTTTTTTGACTTATTTATATCTTTGTTTTAATATCCACCTTTACAAACTATTACGTATTCTGACTTCGTAAAAGTACACCAGCACTAAGATCAAAACACACCAAAACGTGAAACAACTGATGATTATTATCCATTTAAATTGTCATGGAATATCAAAACACAGCACAGTGCAGTTCATCGCAATACCTAAATAATCTGATATTTAAATAAAAATGTCAAGGCTAAGAGCTATGAGCACACTCCTGACTGTAAGAGTGACATACACTATTAAATTGGTTGAGTGTAATTAAAAGTACACACAGGTAGCATTTTCAGTTTTCATTTATTTGAGGTATTTAGCATGCACTTTCTGAACCAAGTGATTATATCAGCACAGGACTTAACTTGAATCTAGAACAAACACATCACCCAGCCCCCTGGCCGTTAATTCATCACCGTGAGAGGGGAAATCCAAATTTTGCCAATAATATTTTTTTAGGCCATGCCGGAAATCAAACCCGGAACCCTTAGCTCAGTGGGCAGGCAAACTGCCGACTGAGCTAAGGTGTCGGACTCGCAGGTAGCAATACTCAAAGTTTTATATATATATATATATATATAAAGAGTAAAATGAAATACTACATGGATCAAGCGTCCATCAGAGCTTGGTGGGAGGAATAAGGTGGATTGTCCTACTCACGTTGCAATAATAATTATGAGCCTACAACTGTCTATTAAATTCTAATTATGCTCCAGAAGCTATTTAGATCCGTAAACTGTGATAATAATAACAAAGGGGAGATTTTTTCCTATTGGACCTATTTCTCTATCGCTACGTCATTGGCTTATTGCTAATACTTCTGAAAATAAATTTTATTTTACCTTTTTTTGATCAATCATTTTGAAACCGTTAAATCACACTCCTAAATTTTGGGATTCCTTGATGTATAATTATATAAACTCACAATGACCAAAAATTTGATTATGTATGCCGCAAAAAAATTAAAAACTTATAAGCAACAACCAAAAGAACAAGGTTAAGACTCCATAAATACTTCATATACTAAAAAACATAAACACAGTCTAACTACTACAGTTAAATTAGCCCCTCATTCCCCACCCTCCCAACCCTACTTAACCCGTGTAACTCTAAAATGGTGGTAAATATGCTTGCCAAATACATGATGATACATGAGCCTAGAATGCTTAAACATAATCAAATATGTATTTAATTATTGCATAGTTTAAAGCTTGTTATTTATACGATTATTTCACATATATTATTTTCATTTATTTTATTTTATTTTACTTGAGCTATACTAGCCTAGTAAATAATCATTGCGATCTTAATTCTTTGTTCAACAGTTGGAACACTGTTTTACTTGCGATAAGTATTCAGCAGGCCCTGGGTTGTAAACACCCTAGTTCATTGGCCAATGTTTGTGGTGAGGGGCAAGGGGGAGTGTTGCAATCCCATTGACATTGGTCAAGGTCATTAGAACTTCTCTAGCTTTGCCTGCTGTTTTCAAGCAGCAGGTCCTGGGCTTCATAAGCTAGGTAGGTAGAAGACCCTTTCGGAGGAATAATTACTTAAAACACAATATTATTGAATTATGAACTAATATTAATTTACAAATTAATAATATATAGATACATCATACACGTATATTTATTCACATTTTAAACATTACTATTTAGACAGTTTGCACAGACAACATTGAATTTAGAAACTAGTCCATATAATCATGGGTATGTGGCGCAGGACTAGCATACCCAGATAATACGCCACTGTCTTACAGGTGATCAACACATAACTCGGTCTTCTAGGACTGGGTTTAAACTGCTGCAAGTTGCATAATTAATTGCACATAGTAAACAAGAAGTTCAAACAATTTATTTTTCAATAATAGCTTTCACAACCGAAACATTGTGAATAGTAACAGTCTATAAAATTGATTTAGATTTTAGCTTTTTACACATTAGCCATGAATTTGAGCATAGGCGACCCTTGGACTTGAGATCTATCAGCCAATGAGAATGCGAAGAGAGGCTCTAGCCAATTAAACACCAACACAGTAGATGGAAAATGTCTAGTGATAAGTTTTAAATTGTCTATTAGTAGCTAGACTTGCTTTTTGTTAGCGAGATTTTCTTTGTTTTAGTATCGATGAACGATTGTAAATATGATTGAAAATAAAAGGGAGATATTAAATTTTTGATTCTGTTATTGAGAAGTGGGTCTACCATAATATTCATGACAATAATAAAATAAGATTCAAATAAAAATCAAATTAGGTTAATGTTATGTTTAAAAAATGTATGTTCAATGAACATCGTTTTTCGAGTAAACCCTCAAAAGAGATTTTGTTTAGAAACTTTATCTACCAGAGCAAAGAGGTTAAACCGACTTCTAGAAATATAAACCGTCATTTTAAGTCAAATTTTAATCACTACACTTCATCATAAATGGTCATTCTTAATGATTTCTTTTGTATTTTTTTGTTGCTTTTTTTCGCTACAATTTATCACCAAACTGACTAGTTGTGGGATCACGTGATTGAAATAAATATTCATATAAATTGATACAGTTTAATATTAAATTTACGGTTTCATTATAAAGTTATATTTGCAAACCACAAAATTTAAATTATAAATTACTTTGATTTTAATATATAAATGCCACATTATCTCAAATATTATACCATCAATTTTCTAATTTGTTCCTCAGGTTGACACTAAAATTGGCTTGTTCTTTTAGCATAGGCTTACTCGTCATATAGCTATTTGTCTCTGTAATACTATTGGAATATGCCACAATTGTGCAAGATATTCACAGACTACTATTTATATTTCAATGTAATGAAGGTGACTTTTTTTTAAACTTGACACGAATAGGTTAGAGCGACAACAAACTATCGATTGATTTGGATGAACCGCGTATAGGATATTTGAATCAGTAATTGTTTGGATGGAGAACATTTGTACTACCTCAACTTTTCAATGTAAAAGCCAGTAGCCTCGAAATTCTTAAGGATTACGGTGGTCGAGACACCACAATATAATCATTTACGTTAAGAATTGCTAAACCATGAATATTTACGTAGATCAAGAGCGTGTTGTGTGCCATGCTTGTGCTGATTTATCTGTAGACTACTAATAGATATGTACAGTAAAAATTGTCTTCTTGGAAAATGATAACACGATAGTGGATTTTAACGAGCCGTGTGAATTTTTGCATTAATTGCTAGAATGTAATGCCATTAGTTGCTCATGAATATTTGATGGCTAGAACTAATAGCCTAAGTACAATTCCTAAATTATCTCAATACACAGAATTGGAGCTTTTTACATTTAGAGTAACCACAACATATTTTTTGTCTAACACATCTTTCTACCCGTTCGAGCTATACACATATTTTTTACAAATGAGTAGGGAGGAGCAAGGTAGAGTTTAAAGAAAATGCACCCGCATTTACGTGAAGGGATAGTGAGGAACCATTTAGGAAAAATCACCCTCAGTATACCCGACAGGGAGTCAAACCAAAACCTTCTCATCACCAGAAATTCAGTATATCACCAGAGTTACGCCTTAGACCGTATGACCGCCGTTGCGGGGTGGTGGGGGTGGGGAGGATAGAATTATTTAGATTTAACAAGTTCTGAGGAAAAATTTAGACCCAACTTAATTTCAGGATCTAAGATAAAACTTAAGCTATTTGGTTACTATGTCAAAATTTTCGTCAATGATTAGACGTATGGGGCTTGAAAATGGTCAATTAATGTCGAGTCAATTTGTGAATGCATTTATAAAAACGATTTTTATCTATCTATTTAAAAATTTACACTTAGACTTTGGATTTTTTTAATTTACCAATCTCACAGGTTTAACACACACACACACAAAATAAATCAATATGCTTTTACAAGAAATAATATTGATACAAATTAAAGCTACATCATCAAATTAATACATTTTATATTCCTTTCTAAAATTATTAATTAATATATGTGTCTTTATTCAAAGTATTCCGAAGGGTCAGCCAAATATTGGTATGGAAGATGTTCGACTTACGATCTACTGGTAACACCAGTTTAAAGATATAATTAACATTATACTTTTATTGAAAAGTTGGTCACCTGGTGGTCTAGGGGTAAGGTGTCAAACTTCTGTGCTGGCGGCCGGGGTTCAATCCTCGGTCCCGGCACAGATTTATCTGATTACCAAACCCTTCCTTCACCTCTGACAAGACATCTTGTGAATGTGGGGAATGCCAGGCCTCCACCGTGGTTCGGATTCCACTTTAAACTGTAGGTCTCCTCCATTTCATCTCACAATCACCCTATCATTACACATTAGTGTAAGTGCGTACAACCCTAATGGGTAGTAAGACGCGGTGCTAATAATAATAATAATAATATTAAAAAGTTGTTGCTGTTAATAAAATACGTCAAGTTCCTGCTATCAGCACTGCTGGGTGGAATATAAAGTGAAGCAAAGCATAATTGTGATGCATAATCTCCCAAGTGGATAACATTTGTGGTTTAATGGTCCAAATTCCGGATCCAAAGGTCCCGTGGTCAGTTAAACCTCGTTATGACAAAATTAGGAGTTACTTGGATGAAAATGTAGCAGCTTCAGTCTAGAAAACGGAGAAAAATGTCCGTAGGGTTCTTTGTACCGAATCACATGACATCTACCCGCAAATGTTGGCAGTATCTTCGCCAACAGATGGAGGTCGTTCAGTTGGTTTGGCTTGATTTCGCGCTGACGCAATGGAAATTATTTTATATTCTCCTATGTTTGTACATACACAAAGAAAAATCCATTTATTTCACCAACAAGTGATTTAATTGTAAGTGAAATATGAAACTAACAGCCAAACCTTCGAGAAAGCTTAAGTTATGCTTGATAATTTGGCCTTCATTGAGCTTGACATTTATTTTGATAAATAAAATATATTTATTTCATAAAACATAATCACTAGGCCCAAGGTCCACCGCCTTAAAAATGAACCTCAGATCAAAAAATCAGCTGTAAGTAAAATCGGTAAATAGGTTTTTAGGTGCACATTTTTGGAATAATTATAGGTGTCCACTGCCTAGGTAAATACACACTTATTTGAAGTTAAAGGAACAAGCTCTTGAATAAAAAAAAGTATTACGTCATAATTTGTCTAACCCCTAGTAGATGAATGATTAAAAACACGTTTGATCTAGATTATTTGCAATCAATTATAATGAAACATTTCAGTAATTCACCGTACCCGTGGTGTAGCGGTCCGACTGGTACCTTGGGTATTTTTACCGGAAGGAGAATTACCCCAAAGTTCATCAGGGTTTGGTTAATTAGGCTTAAGTTAGGTTTAAGAGTTCCACTGGTTTCACACCCTCATACTCACTATCACCCTCAACTCATCTCTTCGGGACATTGAAAGAGCCTTCATGGAAAGGATGTAATATCAGTACATTCGGACGTGCTCTGGACAACAGTACATCAGTACGGGCTAATATTTCGACAAACTGGGTTGCTAATGATGTTGCCCAGACGCGCAATGTTATATATATTTCAGCAATTTAAGTGGAAGCCAAATGCCTCCTAATTGGAGCACGACAATAGAGGCAGGGAAGGAAGTTACCATTGCTACACGACTTACCAACCTCCCGGGATAGTCGTATATTTACACTAGCCAGATACAAATACATAAGCCACTATTCAGTGGTAATTTATGAATAGATGCGTGGAGGGAGAGCGTAAAACCACCTAAGAAAATAAATTCACTACGCCCGACCAGAATTCAAGCTTTGACCTCTCCATTACCAGAAAATAGACTATACGGACACCATTGTTCATAGTTGGGGCATTATACTATTTTTTATTAGTGAATTTTAACTAGCCCAGTCAAAATGTAAATACAATGATCATGTGTATTTGAAAATGGCATGTTTATGTTTTAATGTTTTATGTAGAAAAACTCGTATAGACAGTCAGTAATGAATGGGTGTTGAAGGAGTGTGAATTGAAAGGGAATCCAATTGGTCAATGTGAAAGAAGTGGCTTACGTTGGTTTGGGGATGTTGAGAGGATGAGTGTGGATCCAGGGACAAAGCAAATATATGAAGGTAGAGCGTGTGGATCAAAAGGAAGTGGATGACCAAGTAAGAAGTGGCTAAATGTTGTAGAAGAAGGTGTGTAAAAAAGAAACATTAAGAGTTTAAAAAATAAAGAACATGTACGACTCAGTGTATGGATTTTGTTGAAGAGAAGGAAGTATGCAAGGACAGGGAAGTGTGGAGAAAGTTAGTGAGGATGGATTAAGTACGGAGTTGTTTTTTAAGCTATATGCACAGTTTATTGCCTACCTCGTAAGGGAATGGCGGGATTATGTATGTATGTATGTATGTGTGTATTTATGTATGTATGTGTATGTATATATGTATGTATGTATGTATATATGTATGTATGTATGTATGTATGTGTGTGTGTATGTATGTTTAAATGAACTGGTATAGTAGGGTCTAATGAACCTCAAATAGGTTGTAAGTATAGAAATATTAGCAAAATAAACTTTAAATTATACTCGACCAACATTAATTGGGTTTGAATTTGCATTGTTCAAAGACATAGACAAATTTAAAACGTATTAATTGTGTATAATTGGGCTTGGAACATTTATATACTATGAATAGTTAATATTAAATAGTTGTGCCATCTTCTAGGAAATTTGAAATCATATAGCTTGCGTTCATAATTAACAATAGGGACGTTCTTAAGAAAATTTAATTGATATGACCTAGTTATACAAACCCACATACATATTAATTCCCAAATGGCTTTAATATATTTTCCAGATTGAAACTTCTATAATTTATGGTCAATTAGATTAACTAAAATGTGCGATCCTATAATATACTCTATATATTAAGTTACTATGGCACAAATTTATCTGATTACCAAAACCTTCCTTCACCTCTGACAAGACGTTTATTAATCACAACTTGTGAATGTGTGGAATGCCAGGCCTCCACCGTGGTTCGGATCCCACATTTAACTCTAGGTCCTCCATTTCATCTCATAATCACCCTACCATTAAACATTAGATTGTGTATAGCCCGAGCGGTTAGTAAGACGCGGTGATAATAATAATAAAGTTACTATGTGTATGTTGAGTGGCAATTGATCCTTACATTATGCATTTTCTTTCACTCTCTTTTAAATAAAATGTCCTACTTATTTAATCGCAGAGCACAACTCTTATTTAAATATCCAAATAAAAATTAGAGATTGTACTTTTTAACTTTTGTCGAATAATTATTCCATTAATGAAATATTACAAGGAAATAAGGAACAAGTGTTTCAGCCAGATTAAATTAACATAAAATTATCTCAAATTATTTTACTGATTCAAATAATCACAGCACATTGTGCAGGCCTAGGTCAGGCTACCGGCACTCTAAGTTTGGGTCGAGCCTAACCTTATTTTAAACCCTGTGAGTAATTTTACAAGCATGCATAGGCTACTTTATATTTTTGACTCTAATCTTCATGGTTTAGCAGTACTAAGCGTAAATACCGTGATGCATATTTTCAATTATTGTTTAAGAAATTGCGAATGGGCTTCTGGCCCTATACATATTATTGTTGTGGGTAAACAAATGTTTCGTTAGAACAATATCTGACCAAATAAATAAATTTACCAGACTCATCAAATCCTCTAGTAGTCTATGGGGCATATTAGAAAAGGTGTGGGTTGAACATTCCAACAGGCCAAAAATTACAAACTTCCAAATTCGTTTGTAGTCTTTTGGATATCACAACGCAAGGATGCCACATTCCAATAAGTATAAAACTATCTGGAAATATAAAAAGGTAAACAAAATGAGTACATGTTAAATGAAATACGTAGAATAAAAATCCTCATAGATGCATAGATAGCAGTTTAATCTTGACCTTTGACCAACTAAGAGCTTCATTAAAGGGTTCAGTTCTAAATCAAAGGGCCCCAACCAACTGGATAAATAATTAAAAAACCCGCTTCGGTAGCCGCGTGGTCTAACGCGGTACTCTCGCAGTAGACTAAGACAACCAATGACGGGGAGATCGAGGTTCGAATCTCGGTCGGGTGAACTGGGGGCGGTTTTTCCTAAATAGTTTTCCACTCTCCCTCCACGCAAATGCGGGTTCACTTCCTCTAATTCAACCTTCCCAATTCCCAATCCATTAGCGTAATTAGTACTTAAAGCGTATAACCCGAACGGGTAGTAAGACGCGGTGCTAAATAATAATAAAAAAATAAAAATACCTGTGGAGTATTCGATTGTACAATCAGCTGTGTAGTTGTTGGAAATGTCTAGTTGAGGTAGTTCTATCTCAGAACTGACTACCAAAGGGTCAGTCATATTCCAAATGAAAACGAGGTCATGCACCGTATGGGACACTGTAAACACATGATAAGATATAATAACATCGTAGAAAAAGTATGACAGAGAGCAAACCTCATTCTACGTTTATCATGTACCTAGGGTTTAATGAGGTGGACTGGATAGAACTAGCTCAAGATAGGGATATATGACGTATTTTGTAAGTGGGGCAATTAACTTTGGTGTTCCTGATACCATAGAGTGAGTAATGCCGGGATCACGATCAACTTAACGTTAACTTAACTTAACGTAACTTAACGTAACTTAACGAAAAGGACCTCCTCATGTGTTTAAATGGGAGCGATCACGATGCACTTAACTTAACGTTGACTTGCAGTTAACTTAACGTAAGAGATGTCTTGGGAGGTCTTTTACTTTACTTTACGTTACTTGAAGGGTATCACGTGATCTAGCCAGCCAATCATTATGCGAGTGACGTCAACAGGGCTATTTAGTAATTCATTTGTTGGTTTTATGACCAATGTTTACTCTTTAGCGTAAGTTCTAGGGATCAGACATTGAAACAAAATAATTAAACTAAAATAGGGAACTAAATTTATCAAAAAAGTGTATTAATATATATTTATTATATTGATTGAAAACTGTAAACACTCACAGATCATCACTTTACAAATAGTACAAATCACAGATCATACTCGAGAATGCATATATTTGCTCGAGTTGTTAAGTTAAGTGAATCGTGATCACACATAAGTTAAGTTAACTTTAAGTGAATGTTACGTTAATTTACGTTAAGTTGATCGTGATCCTGGCATAACTGTAATGTCAGAGAATAGGGGGTGCCTAAGAGCTGGCTTTCTGAATTTTCTTTAATATGAGAACGGTGTTTACAATTTATCTAGTTTCACAAGGTTATAATAATACTGCCATAAGTTAATTTACTAAAACCAAGGCGCTTAAAAAATAGATTAGCATACAACATACTTGAATATCCCAGTTGATTGAAATACCAATGAGTTTGACAACGATACCATTAAACATTATTCCATTCCCTTCACGTTAATTAAATTCTAAACCATATTCCTTTAGAATGGTTTGACATAATTGAAAATGACTTCCCTTAAGATTTATAACCACTTGGAGTGTATAATAATTAAATAAAATAGAGTTAAGGTTACATTTGTCAAATCGGGCCTACTAAATTTCACATACAATAAAGTAGGCTTATGTACGAAAAGTTTATTGTAATGAATTAATTTTAATTATTTTTAAGATATATTATTTCACGACCAGCTCCATGCCATGGTCAAGACCACAAAGGTGATTTGCCTCAATGCGTTGACTAAACCAGTCCAGGTAGCTTTTCCAGTTCGAATCCTGGTCAGATCGAGGATCATAGAGTAGTGAGAAATTGGGTATAGTGTAGTCCCAGGCGTAATAAAACTTAGATTGTGCTAAGAGCTCTAAGAAACAATATTTTAAAACATCAGAATGGTGACCCGCTTCGATGACCGCATGGTCTAAGGCGTCATCCTCGCAGTAAACTAGACTGCTGATGACAGGGACATCAAGAATCGAATCCTGGTCGGGTGTACTGAGATTTTTTTCCAAAAAATCGTTTTACCCTCTCTCTCCACGCAAATGTGGGTACACTTCCTCTGAATATTATAACCTTCCTAGAACCTTAGCGTAATTAGTATACAAGCGTATAACCCGAACGGATAGTAAGACGCTGTGCTAGAAAAAAAAATCAGAATCTTTGTTTTTGTAGCTTTATTATTATTTTTTTTTCAAACTAAAGTTTTGAAGACTTTTACCATCATTCGCGGATGGAAATAATAAATAACAATAATTATGTAATATGCGTGTATAACAATGCCACTTTTTATTTATTTTTATCAAAGAAAAATATATGCATACCAAATAAAGATTATATTAAGGGAGATTTTGAACCCCTTATAAAAAAACTTATATCCAATGCTGCATTTAACTTACCACTGATTCAGCAAATAGAAGGGACAAAGCATCTCTCCATTAATAAACAAAACCAACAATCTTAAATAAACTTTACTTTTAGTAACTAAGTATGAGTACGTACAGCTTTCAATCATCATATGACAGATTTGAGTATCGTGAGGGTAGGATTCGAACTTCATAGCACATGACAAGACAAGGGTGAGTCTGAAAAAAAAACACGTTATTAATATTATAGTACATACATACATAATTACGCTGTTCCCCTACGGGGTAGGCAAGAAACTGTGCATATAGCTAAAAACAACAACTCCATACTAAATCCATCCTCACTAACTTTCTCCACACTTCCTTATCCTTGCATACTTCCTTCGCCAAGGCCGTAGCCAGCCAGTAACTTCACAGGGGAGGGGGGAGAAGAGGGGGGGG
>CABFVZ010002845.1:18317-36466 GCA_902151445.1 Timema monikensis | reverse complement strand
GGGGGGGGGGGGGGGGGTTCGGTAGGCATATACTCTAATCATCGGAGGCTAGAAAAAATTCTAAGTGATAAACAATTCTAGAAGCTCTCTGAAATGCTTTTTACTGCTATACAGTCCCCTAATTTGTACGTGTATCTTTTATCTTAATTTTGATATTGTTTGAACCATAAGTAAAACCATATATAGTTTGTTCATACATATTTGTTGAACCCCCAAAACCCTCCCTGACTACAACCTTGTCTTTCGCATCAACAACATCCATACACCGAGTCATACACGCTCTTTTATTATTAAAACTATCAATGTTTCTCTTTTCCACACATTAGTCTACAACACATAGCCACGTCTAACATGGCCTACCCCTTACTTTTGATCTACACACTCTACCTTCATATATTTGCTTCGTCACTGGAACCACACTCATCCTCTCAACATGCCCAAACCAAAGTAAGACACTTCTTTCAAATTTAACTGTAGAATTCCCTTTCAAACCGCGCTCCTTCAGCACCTATTCATCACTGACTTTGTCCAGACAAGATTTCCCATATACATTTCTTAGATATCTCACTCCAGCCCCAATCAGCTTGCTCTTGTTTTTCTTCTGACAAACCCACGCTTCACATCCATAAAACAATGTTGTCCAATATTATGTGTACAATATTATTATTATTATTATTATTATTATTATTATTATTAGCACCGCGTCTTACTACCCATTCGGGTTATACACACTTACGCTAATGTGTAATGGTAGGGTGATTGTGAGATGAAATGAAGGACCTACAGTTTAACGTGGAATCCGAACCACGGGGGAGGCCTGACATTCCTCACATTCACAAGTTGTGATTAATACACGTCTTGTCAGAGGTGAAGGAAGGGTTTGGTAACCAGATAAATCTGTGCCGAGACCGAGAATATGTGTACAATAAAACAAGGTTTAATCCAAGGGATTAAGGTTACAATACACTTTTATAATTTACTTTACTTAGACAACACGTGTTATATGTTCCAATTCAGGTGGCACTGTTTCTTATTTTAAAATTATAAGGTGAATTTTAATGTAGTCTATCGATTAATTACCTAAAATTGCAACTCACTGGTGACCTGGTGGTCTAGGGGTAAGGTTTCGGACTACTGCGCTGGGGACCCGGGGATCAATCCTCGGTCTCGGCACAGATTTATCTGATTACCAAACCCTTCCTTCACCTCTGACAAGATGTGTATTAATCACAACTTGTGAATGTGAGGAATGCCAGGCCTCCACCGTGGTTCGGATTCCACGTTAAACTGTAGGTCCTTCATTTCATCTCAAAATCACCCTACCATTACACATTAGCGTAAGTGCGTATAACCCGAACGGGTAGTAAGACGCGGCGCTAATAATAATAATAATAATAATAATAATAATAATAATGTATCTAATAACTGGTAATTTAAAGATTATTTTTTTTTAAATACGACATTTAATTTAATTTGTATTCTTACTTTCGAATTAAGAGGCCAACTCACTTGGACATATAAAGCAGTGTCTTGTCATGGTAGAGCCATAAATAATGATTTGGGATGCTCATTTCATGGAAGGTTACTTTTTTGGCGTTCTTGAAGAAACAGTCTGGTCGCCAAATGTTATGTAGCCATTCAACGTCCAGAATACGATAGTCTTGACTCATATACTCAGGAAGACGCAAGCGGGGGTCTCTCCAGCTTTGTGCAAGGAATATGTCGGCTACATAAGTCTGGAACATCAATATAGAAGACACCAAATATCATATTATTTCTAACTTCTAAGCAACAACCCAACCAAATATATAAACTAGCTTTTGATTTAAATATCATTCTTTTTAACTGGTTAGTACTCACAATCTAAGTTTGTATTGTTAGATTATTATTATTATTATTATTAGCACCGCGTCTTACTACCCGTTTGGGTTATACGCACTTACGCTATTGTGTAATGGTAGGGTGATTGTGAGATGAGATGGAGGACCTACAGTTTAACGTGGGATCCGAACCACGGTGGAGGCCTGGCATTCCCCTACATTCACAAGATGTCTTGTCAGAGGTGAAGGAAGGGTTTGGCAATCAGATAAATCTGTGCCGGGACCGAGGATTGAACCCCGGACTCTCAGCACAGAAATCTGACACCTTACCCCTAGACGACCAGGTCACCTGTATCGTTAGAGATGATAAAAATACTTTGAGGTGAAACATCAAAATTGATAATGTGTGATAAAATAGACATAATATCGTCTTATAATTATTTTTTTTCCACACGGTCCTTTATGTTTGGCGTGCAAGTTTTCTAGAAAAGATATTCTAAATAATGTTATTTCATTGATCGATTCTAAAGTGCCAAAAAACGCTGGAAGTTGCTAAGTTAAATAGTTTTCTTCTTTATGACTAGACATAATATCTGACATAACTTTTACCTAGTCAATGGTCATATCTTAAACCTCAATACAAATCAAGACATTTTACTTGAGAAAACTTATCCTTCAACAAAGTTACTTCACATATCTTACATATTGACAGTGAATGGGGAAAATAGGTTACATTTTAATGGCGTGATTTTCTGATTCAGTGGAGTTATTATGGTGCCTGGCACCTCTGTTGGTGTTTTCAATCAACGCATCAAGTTTAAAATTAGTAGAATAAACCGTATTTGTAAGCAGAGAATTCTTTAGTAATATTTTGGACAAGTTTACACAACTAAACATCATGTTCATGATAAAATGAATGAAACCCTTTATATATACAATCGTGAGAATAATTTATTATTATTTTTATTATTATTATTATTATTATTGGCACCGCGTCTTACTACCCGTTCGTGTTGTACGCACTTACGCTAATGTGTAATGGTAGAGTGATTTTGAGATGAAATGAAGGACCTACAGTTTAACGTGGAATCCGAACCACGGGGGAGGCCTGGCATTCCTCACATGTGAGAATAATTGAACCGAATCCCTTTTAGAGCTAATGAGGATATGGTAGGCAAATAGGGCGGGATTCTTTAATTTCTCTCTATGCCAGACTATGGAAAATTTAGTATATTTCCATATTTATACAAAAAACAAAAGCAAATTTTCAATCATAACAAAATTAATATAGTAAAATAATTATATATGATTTAAAAATATAAACTCATCTTAATCATATAAGAACTATAATATTTAGAACGTAAATATTTATACGAATTGCAAAACATAGTGCCAAATATATTTTAATACGCAATAGTAAACATTTGTATTGTTATAAACTATTACAAACAAACCCACCTCGGTGGCGTAGTTGGCTAACGCGCTTGTCGTGTTGAGCTCGACCGCCGAGGACGGGGAGATCAAGGTTCGAATCTCGGTCGGGTGAACTGGGGGTGGTTTTTCCTAAATGGTTTTCCACTCTAACTCCACGCACATGCGGGTTCACTTCCTCTAATTCAACCATCCCAATTCCTAATCCATTAGAGTAATTAGTACTTAAAGCGTATAACCCGAACGGGTAGTAAGACGCGGTGCTAAGTATTATTATTATTATTATTAGAAACCAACAAAACCTAAACTTTCAATCGTCAACAACATATTTTTCATTAAACTTCGGGATTCTAAAATATGTCGCACTCATATAGATACCATCTTTTAGTTGTTTAAGCTACCTACAGTTACTTGTTCTTGTAAAGTGAAAGTACGACTATAATTCTAAACGCAGTGTTTGGTAAATATAGAAATTAATTCACAATTTATCTAATGATTTACATGTATTAGGAATTTAACCTTGTGGGAGGGAGTTTTAGAGCATCTGAACATAATTCTGAGCTAATTATTTGAGTCTCAAGAATCAACTTTTGCACAAAAAAAAAATTCTGAATAATAATAATAAAAAAAAAATTACTTGTAGCTGGTTCAGCATTGAAAAGAAACATGATATTTTTCACACATTTATTGAAGAGAACAAAATGAAAAGAAAGCTGTTGAAGAGGGAATGGGAGGGAATCTTAACAGATAAAAATGATAAAATGATTCTACGTTGTTAGTGGCAAATTGCAGCCAAATCACAAATATATTTTATTTTTTCAGAAAAATTAACAACAAAAAAAGTAACTATTCCAGAGTGATAAGGGGGGCTTGAGCCCCCTTTATCACCCATTTATGGATGTCCATGATAGAAAACCAGTTTTTTGAAAACTTGAAATTCATATTTTACCAATGGCGGAAAAAAATAATTGTATATTGTATTTACACTTTTGGTCCGTTTATTTAATAATTTAAAGATAAATTATATTATAGGCCCTACAGTAATCCATAAGACAGTATTATTGGAAGCTTTTAGATTAACTTTATAATTAATAAATTAAATAAGGCATATTTATTGAATGCAAAATTTTAGTGATTTCCAATCAATATTGGTTGGTCGAGGGTGAGCATGTTTACTCAATATGGTTATTATTAAATGGTTTTTCGTTTATTAGCTTTTTTTAAGTGATTTAAATTTAAAATTCTAAACGAACGCTTGAGTATCTATCTAGGGCGTAAACTATTAAAATTAATGGTACGGTGCACCGCACATACTTTCTCTAGCTTTTATCTTAAAATATACATTTACTAAAAAAACTTGTTACACCAAAGTTCATAAATGAAATAATATACACTGTTACTTACTCTATGGCATTAGGAACTAGGAACACTGTTACAGAAAAATTGAGAAAAGAGGAACATCTTTGTCCACCAAAGAGAATAACAATCAAATATATTTTAAAGATCTGAATTAAATAGTATATATATATATATATGCTTATTGCTCCGAAACTATTGGTTTTATAGAAAATATGTTTTGAATAAAATATTTTTATCTTTACTAGTACTACAATTTTACAATGATAAATTATTTCGTATCTCAAATAGTTGCGGAGAAATGATGAAAATTGTAAAATTTCCCTTAGGTAAAAATAGTGTAGTACTGAATAAGTTACATGTAGTGAACTTGTTTAAGTACTGTGTTAGCACGAATTTATTTTTATGAGAAAATGAGAATTTACATCTTGTTTATAATGGTAAAAAGTGTCTAGGAATAAAATTTAATCAAAATCGTTAGAGCGAATTTCGAGAAAATCAAATTTATCTATTTTTGTCCTTTAGTAAAATACCCTTAAATTTATGGTTAGACATCTAATTCCAAAAGCCACTCGGGGGGACCTTATGAACACCCCAAATACCAAGTTATAGCCCAATTTTGGTGACCTGGTGGTCTAGGGGTAAGGTGTCAGACTTCTATGCTGGCGGCCGGGGTTCAATCCTCGGTCCCGGCAAAGATTTATCTGATTGCCAAATCCTTCCTCCACCTCTGACAAGACAGCTTGTGAATGTGGGGAATGCCAGGCCACCACCGTGGTTCGGATCCCACGTTAAACTGTAGGTCCTTCATTTCATCTCACAATCACCCTACCATTTCACATTAGCGTAAGTGCGTATAACCCGAACGGTTAGTAAGACGCGGTGCTAATAATAATAATAATATAGCCCAATTTGTAAAAAAAAGCTTAGACTCTAGCCTTAGGAAAAAACAAACGACATCGCTTTTTTGGTTTCAGAGAATCCTGAAGCGTCGACATTTATCAAAATCTTGGTTTCGATTTTTTCTACGATCACAATACTTTCTCTCCGAGGTGTCAAGAGAAAGTAAAAATTGGCATATATTTCAACACTGACGTTTTAAACAACGTGAACGAGGGCTATTTCCTATTATTATTATTATTATTATTATTTACTTACCATAGACTCCTCATTGATGGAGTCCAATGATAAAACGGTTACGTGAAAATATACTGTCGTTGGTTGACCTTGATATTTAGGGGCCTTGTTTTTATCATAATGTTTGGGGTTTAGTGGGAGAATATCTCTGAGAGAAAGACTAGTCTCCGTGTGTTCCATTCTTGTGTCCATATAACACATTATTTTATTTAATACAAAATTGCTAAAACTAGAGAGGCAATACATATGATGAGCTATGCGATATTTTCATAATTTATTCTTAGGCACATAAAAGGTAAGTAAATAATGATTCAAAACTAAATTGTGAAGTCCTTAGCTTTTGAAATGAGCATTTAAACAAGTAGCTTAAGTATGAACTATTATATTTACACATATCATTTATTTTGTTTAATCCGACACCTTAGCTCAGTCGGTAACGTGTCTCCCTACTGAACTAAGGGTCCCGGGTTTGATTCTCGACATGGCCGAAAAATGTATCATGGGTGGAATGTGGGTTTACCCTTTCACAGTGAAGAATTAACGGCTGAGGACTGGATGTTGTGTCTGTCCTAGAGTTAGGTTATATTATAAGGCTTATGAAGCTATGAAGCAGCCCTAGCCGGCAGTGGAAAATATATGGCTTGAATAAAAAACCTACCCTGACCACAGGTTGGAAACTCTAATGGATGTAAAGTAGACCTAAGTTGAATTTGTTTATTTCTGTACTATATTTGTCCAAACGCCCTAATACTAGTGATAAACACTATCAGTAAACAAGCTGTACCGTATGTTAGTTTAAGTCTCTCGCTTAGTAGATAATAGAGAGTACTATCTCGGGTGTGTTCAGACATATTCGGGAGTGTTCGGACATAGTCTGGAGTGTTCGAACATAATCGGGAGTATTCGGACATAGTCGGGTGTGTTCGAACATAGTCAGGAGTATTCGGACATAGTCGGGTGTGTTCGAACATAGTCGGGAGTATTCGGACATAGTCGGGAGTGTTCGAATATAGTCGGAAGTGTTCGTGTTCGCTCATTACCACTTCTCGGGACGTTAAAATAAATATAATAAATTAAATGTTCAATCCTAATATTGTGGGTACAGTATTACGAGCCAACAAGAGACAGAAACCTTGGCCCTTGGACCTTAAAAGGTTGAAGACCCCTGGTCTAAGTAAAATGTTTATATTATTTATGAATAAGCTAAGTTGATTTTCAAACTTTGTTTAAAATACTACGTTGGAACCAATAAATATCTGCCTTAACAACATTTCTAACAAAGTGTTCAGATGGAGTTAGTCATCGCTTCACTCCATAGCGTGAAATGATAAGGCTTTCCCCATCGCTTAAGGAGGTTGCCTACCAGTGACGTTACGGCAGATAAATATAGGATTTTCCACGTAAATGAATTTACACTTTATTCAGTGAGTTTTAAAGATGAAACGTCAAAACAGAAACCATAAAGTCTAAAAAAAAATCTTAAAATAGTCCTACATTATCACAAAATCATTATTTCTTATCTTGAAGTAGTTATTTTTGTAAACGTGCTTTTTATAAATAATTTAAAATTCAGGCTATTCGGCTTGATCAGAAAAAATATCTGTAGGAGTCTTCCTGCCAGGCTGTAGATTAAAAAAGTCCTTGGTAGCAAATATCTTTCCAGAATAGGAAACAAGTAAAATGTAATTTTAAAAAGAAGGAAATGTTTTCAAGACGCTATAGTATAGTGAGTGTGTAAACTCGTCATAGGAAGAGGGTAAGTGTTATCAGATGATAAACAAGAGGCCTCACAGGGTGAACTGCTCATGTTCTTCCCTCTCTTTCTATTTCATAGATTGGTGTCTAAGTGTGATAGTGCTTAGACTGCTTAGGCGCGTCAAGTTAAGATGAAACCCGTCTCGAAAAATAGATTCGTAATCTACAAGTCATGGGCATACGGTGGCGGGTGGTTCAGGGGGTCAAACTCCCCCTTCACCCCTAAATAATGCCAACTTTAACCATATCTATCCTATATAAATATAATCGTGTATCGTCAAAGGCACTTCAAAAAGTAGAGAATGATATTTCTGGAGCCTGCTCTAATGTTAGTACAGTTTTGGAAGTTTTAGAACTGCAACGCAATAATTACGAAGACGAATTTAAGACACTGTATGAAACAGCATTAAGACTAACGTCAAATGTCGGCAGTACATCACAATGCACATATCAACTGTGAATCAGGTCCACAGAGAAAATGTTCCAGCGTTAGGTCCAGAGGAATACTACAGGAGGGCAATAGTCATAACATTTATAGACAATGTAACAGTGCAATTAAAGGAACGCTTCCGAAACCACGACAAGATTCTCTCAAACTACTAAAGAGTGATCCCAAAACATCTTGCAGATGATGAAAGTAGCTAAAACTTTTCCACATCCTGACATGTTCTTCACAGAATTTCAATTATGGAAGAGGTGGAGCAGTGTAAATCTAAAAGACAGCCCAAGAACTGCAAGAGAATCATTTTACCAGTATAGGGAAACATTTTATCCATTATTATTATTATTATTATTATTATTATTAAAAGTTTAAATTAACAAATAATAGTGTATTCTATTCACAATTTTCTCACTTTCGTAAATTAGTTAAAACTACTTTGATTATAGACAGAGCCAACTGGATGAACTCAATTGAAAATAGTATTAAATGCAAACCTAAAGATTTCTGGAAATTTGTTAAAAATAATCGCATGAATAAAGTTTTCCCATCCAACCTAGAAATTAATGGCAAGTCTATAGTGGATCCTTTATTAATTGCTAATGAGTTTGGGACCTACTTTCATTCCGTTTATAATTCAGCTATTCCTGTCTTACCCTGCCCCACTATTGAAACTAGTGTGCCCTTGTATCCTTGCCACATCACACCCTTGGACGTTGCTAATGCTATAAAAAAATTGAGTTCTTCTAGATGTGCCGGTACAGATGGAATTTCAAGTTTTATTGTTAAAGGCTGTGCCAGCATTTTCAGCCCTTTGTTAGCCTATATCTTTAACATTAGCCTATCAAATGAAACTTTTCCTCTTACATGGAAACAATCTGTTGTCATACCTATCTTTAAAAAAGGGGTAAAAACAAATGTTGGTAATTATAGACCAATTTCTCTCTTAATCACTTTCTCCAAAGTATTCGAGAAAATCATACATGAGCATACTTACCACCACCTTAAAAATAAACTTTCAGATAATCAACATGGCTTTATAAAAAACAAATCTACTGTCACTAATTTAGTAGAATTTCTTGGGCATGTTGCCCCTCAAGTCTCTGCCCAAGGTCAGGTTGATGCTATTTATTTTGACCAAAGTAAGGCATTTGATTTATGTCAGCATAATATTATTCTCTCTAAACTTGGTAATTTTGGACTTTCTCACTCTTATGTAAATTGGTTCAGCAGTTATTTGCATGAAAGATCATTCATAATTAAAATTGATTCACACACCTCTAATACATTTTTAGCACCCTGTGGCATACCTCAGGGGTCTAATTTAGGTCCTCTTCTCTTTAATGTGTTTATTGATGACATTGGTAAATATTTGAACTCTTCTAGTTATTTACTCTTTGCTGATGATGTAAAATTATTTAAAACTATCAAATCAATTGCAGATTGTATAGATTTACAAAATGATGTAAATGGTATTTTACAATGGTCTTTGGAAAATGGAATGTCTATCAATAAATCTAAGACCAAATCTATAACTTTTACTAGGAAAACTAATCCTTTCTTTTTTACTTATAAATTGGGCAGTGATAATATAGTTCGTACACTTTGTATTAATGATCTCGGTGTCCTCCTGGATAACAAACTTTTTTTCCACTATCATGTTGACCATGTTATTTCCCAGTCATTGAAATTACTTGGGCTTATTAAATTTATTACTTCATCATTTAAGAAAGTTGACTGTTTTTTATGTCTGTATTAGGCTCTGGTTAGATCTAAGTTAGAATATGCTACTGTTGCTTGGAATTTCATTTCCTTAACTGACTCTCTTAGGTTAGAAAACGTTCGAAGAAAATTTGTTGCTGCATGCTATGATAAATACTTTAGTAACCGGATTTATTATGATTATGACAGAATTCAAAACCTATTAGGACTCCAAACTCTCTTCTCGCGTGGACTTTATTGTGATGTTCTTTTTGTTTTTAATATTTTCAATAACAAAATTTCTTGCAAATTTGCCCTTGATCAGGTAGGCAGGCGTTCATATCCCTTCTCGGGCTTCTTGTAATCCTAAATTATTTTTTCTCGATAGCTCTTTTAAGATGAGCCCTATAGGTCATTGTATTCATAGCGCCAATTCTAGATTTGTCGAATTCGACTTTTATCATAAAAGGAAAACTAAACTCAGAGAGTTATTTAAGGTTATCCCATATCAATAATTTATCATGTAGAGGTTTTGCCTATATTATTTAAACTTACAATATTCTGATCTATTTTTTGCATAATGTTACTATTACTACTGCTTACTATTTAGTTATTTGTTTTTAATGTTACTTTTTATTATTATTATTATTATTATTATTATTAACTACTTTTTTTTTTATCTCGTAACTATACATCAGTATAAGTAAGTATTTATCTATTATTGTTTATCTTATTTTCTCGTGTAGATATATGTATTTGTTAAGGTACTTGTGTACTTTCAGTGCTGGCCTGTTATAGGTCTTACGACTGTTGGCCAGCACTATAATAAAGGAAATTGAAATTGAAATTATTATTATTATTTAGCACCGCGTCTTACTACCCGTTCGGGTTATACGCTAACATTTTATCCAAATATGAGGATACTTCTTCTAATACTGGCGACTCCTCCCTCCCACCTCTCTAGTGGTAAGGTGTCGGACTTCTGTGCTGGGGGTCCGGTGTTCAATCCCCGGTCTCGGCACAGATTTATCTGATTACCAAACCCTTCCTACACCTCTGACAAGACTTCTTGTGAATGTGGGGAATGCCAGACCTCCACCGTGGTTCGGATCCCACGTTAAACTCTAGGTCCTCCATTTCATCTCACAATCACCCTACCATACACATTAGCGTAAGTGCGTATAACCCGAACGGGTAGTAATACGCGATGATAATAATAATAATAATAATAATAATAATATATTCATCTTGACCGCAGAAATCGTATGTTTGCAATTTGTTGACAGTTGTTCGTTTCCACATTTGCAGACTCAAGTTTATAGCTAACACCTGCATTTTCCCCCTTCCCCCTCGCTGGTTGCTACCAGGCTTACTCCTTGTTAGTGATTGGTGGATGATAGGATGAGGAGACCAAGTCAACTCACGGCTTGGCAATGTTGCCAACTTTACTGTCTGGAAACTACTCTTGCTATAATTTCAGCATCTTGTCACACTAATATTGAGATATTTCCTACAAGACGTAATATCCTGGCGTTTTGCTTCAAAGCAACAATATAATGCACTATTAACATTAATTATTAATATATTATATAAATAGGTAGATTGATCAATATTATGGACCCTATAGCCACTTGTTTGCTAATGGCTCGTCTACAACCAACATACCCGCTTATCGGAATGGCAATTACGCAATCGCAAACGCACCTATAATTACGTTTCTTTTAAATACAAAATAGACTGTTTACAATTAAAAGTCGCAAGACGTAATTTCAACCAATAGAAACAAACATCAATGATGACTATAAAAGTCAAATTAATATTAAAGTTTTCAAATAAGAAATGAATATTAAAAAATATATAGGTATAAAAATGGTTAAATATATATAATTTTAATTGAAAATCCTGTATTCATTACTATACATTTGCAAGCGCTGTTGTCATAGACTAAATAACTTCATATTATTTGATTTTAGTAGTCCATTCATATTGGTTTTTTATTGGCTGAACGCAAGGCAACTATTATTATTATTATTATTATTATTATTAGCACCGCGTCTTACTACCCGTTCGGGTTATACACACTCACGCTAATGTGTAATGGTAGGGTGATTGTGAGATGAAATGGAGAACCTACAGTTTAACGTGGGATCCGAACCACGGTGGAGGCCTGGCATTCCTCACATTCACAAGTTGTGATTAATACACGTGTTGTCAGAGGTGAAGGAAGGGTTTGGTAATCAAATAAATAAATCTGTGCCGGGACTGAGGATTGAACCCCGGACCCATGCACAGAAGTCCGACACCTTATCCCTAGACCGCCAGGTCACCCGCAACGCAACTACATAAACGCAGGAGATGGACAACGTTCATCTCCTCCCGACACGCTGGTCCGACAGTTCCGACAGACGATTGTGTTTGCGTCAGCTATTGTAGACAGACAAAATGACGTTATTGCATAGTTGCGAGTCCGACAAGCGGGTGCGTTTGGTTGTAGAGCCTGCCTGCCTAGTTTTTTGTGGTTTTTTTATACATAATTCGCTTTGCTCGCAAACCCCCAGTGGGTTTTATTTGCAAGTGGATGTAAACTAATGTAATCCAGAGCCGTTTTTTGATAGGTCTTACCGTTTAGCCACAAGAGACCTCCAAATAAAGGTCCGCAACGACTTTAAAGTTGCTCCGACATTTTAAATCTTTTTCGGGGGTTAACGTTTTTTTAAAAACTTTTTGGAATTTTTCCGTCGGTTACAGACTAGGAACTATATATAAGTTTGCAAAATTTCAAGTTTTTATCTCATCTGGAAGTGGGTAAACATTAATGTCAGTGAGTGAGTCAGCCATATGGCTATATAGTAGTAATATATATATAATAATAATAATTCTAGAAACTTGTGTAGTAACTAATCCTGGCGGACCAAATTACAATACATTTCAGGTCCGTGTATTACAGCTATATGACAGGTATGTTGGGGTTCGAATCAAGGTTGGATGTAGGCTTATACTGAGTTTTTTTCTCTCAAAATGGTTGTCCACTTTCCCTCCATGCAAATCTGGGACACCTCCTCTAATTTCTATCTTCCTCATTCCTAACTCATTATCATAATTAGTGCATATGCGTATAACGTGAAGAGTTAGTAAGATGCGGTGTGTGTGTGTGTGTGTGAGAGAGAGAGAGAGAGAGATAGTATCGGTTAGAAAGCTGGCAACATTGCGACGTGGCCTTGTCAGTCGTGCGACGAATCTTAAGGTGTGAGTGTAAAAGAACGTCGAGTAAAGGCCATTGATTTGCTGTTTTTATAATTACCTACTCTATGGCATTAGGAACTCGAAAGTTCATTGGCAAAATTACAAAAGTATACTACATAGGGCTATATTGAGCTAGTTCTATCGAGTCCACCTAATTACACCCTATCTCTATCTTGAGCTGGTTCCATCCAGTCCTCTATTCTAATGTTATCCTCCCATCTGAGTCTAAGTCTTCCCACTGGTCTCTTCCCATTGGGTTTGTCAGTAAATACCTTGAACACGCTACTAGATTATTCCATTAGCGTTGCATGTCCTGCCCACCATCTACGAGAGTTGACTACCCTAACAATGTATCGTGATTATTACAGGGTATGTAACTCATCATTATGTAGCCTCCTCCACACCCCAGTAGCCCGGTCTCATTTTGAACCGAATATCTTCCTAAGCACCTTGTTTTCAAGCACCCTAAATATATTTTCGTCATATAAGGTAAGAGACTACATTTCACACCCATAGAGAACAACCGAAAAAATTATTGTTTTGTAAATTCCAAGTTTTACATTTCTTGACACCTGGTGAGATGTTAACTTACTGATCCGAGTAATAGCACCCACTTCCAGGCTGTGTTCTTTTACTAATTTCCAATCTAATATCGCTATAGCTAAAATTAAAATTGTCCCTAAATATTTAAACCCATTAACCCTATCAAATGAAATGTTATTCGAGGTGATATCTCAATTATCGTCCACAATCTTTGTTCTCTTTGTGATTATATAATTTTAGTCTGTTTAGGGTTCCCTTCTAAACCCATTTCCTAACTAGCTTCTAATCAAAGTCTGCATTTCTTACAACAGCTTCCTTACTATTACCAAACCAAGTTACATCATCTGCCTATCCTAATAGCTGCATTGTATCCTTTAGTATCAACCTTTCCCTATTCTCTTGCATTAACCTAACGGCATACATGCTCTATAAAGTTTAATTCTATTCTCACGGTGATATCAACATTTGTTGAATATCTGTCATGAGCATAGCGGCATTAGACGAGAAACTATTTAAATGAATAGAAAAAGTTGTCATTAAAATGCAAGACACCCCGGGGACAGATGTTCAACAACTGGTGAGGTCACCATGTAAAGAAAATTAAACTCTATGCTTATAGGTGACCTGGTGGTCTAGGGGTAAGGTGTTAGACTTCTGTGCTGGCAGCCGGGGTTCAATCCTCGGTCCCGGCACAGATTTATCTGATTACCAAACCCTTCCTTCACCTCTGACAAGACATCTTGTGAATGTGGGGAATGCCAGGCCTCCACCGTGGTTCGGATTCCACGTTAAACTGTAGGTCCTCCATTTCATCTCACAATCACCCTACCATTACACATTAGCGTAAGTGCGTATAACCCGAATGGGTAGTAAGACGCGGTGATAATATTATTATTAATAATAATAATAATAATAATAAGAAGAAGAATAATCTATACTTGTATTGAAGAAATATTTGATTTATTTTAGCAAAGAAAAGTTTTGATATATTATTATTATTATTATTATTATTATTATTATTATTACCACAGCTTCTTACTACCCGTTCGGGTTATACACACTTACGCTAATGTGTAATGGTAGGGCGATTGTGAGATGAAATGGAGGAGCTACAGTTTAACGTGGGATCCGAACCATGGCGGAGGCCTGGCATTCCCCACATTCACAAGTTGTAATTAATATCACGTCTTGTCAGAGGTGAAGGAAGGGTTTGGTAATCAGATAAATCTGTGCCGGGACCGAGGATTGAACCCCGGACCCCCAGCACAGACACCTTACCTCTAGACCGCCAGGTCACCGATTATACAGTTAAGGACGCGTATAATAATGGCGCACAACGTGGTGCAAATAAACAATATATAATAGAAAAGGATCCTTTATAAACGTCTAAAGGTAGGTTCTGTCTTCTACCTCGCCTCGATATAACCTACATGAGGAGTTGTCAACCTTTTTATGTCCAAGGGCCAAAGTCTCTGTCTCTTGTTGGTTCGCGGGCTGCAATCCTGGATATTCGTATTAGCTCATTCTTATACACTCAAGACTAGTTTTTTATGTAACAAGTTGGACCCAACATGTTGGGAGACCACACATGAGGAAAAGTAAGCTCTGTTTACTGTCGCCAACTTGTTGGACCAACATCCTGGGTCCTCCGCTAGTTTTTAACCAGTCTACACATTTCTACCCATGGATAACATCGTATTGCTTGCCATTCTTCATTTATTGTGTTGACAGGAAGTGTACTATTGCAGAAAAAACAAAACTCAAGAAACGGTGGGGGTTTTGAAGTTTTTTGCTAAACGTACATGGGAAATGGAGAGGGAAAATTTTGTGTCTCCTGGAGAAAAACTTGCCACAACACTGCGCTTTATAGCAACTGGAAACGACTATGGGATTCGTGTATAGTCACAAAACATGTGCGTCGCTGAGGCTATAGACTGGCTAGACTCGATAGCGCATGTGTAGAACCTCCCAACACAGCCAACATGTTGGGTTGGTCGTTTATTATCTTCAACAAATGATCCAACACAACCCAACAAAACTTGTTGGCTCTGACCGGCTCTCCCGACTCCAAAATGTTGGCCAACATCCCCGACAAGTTGGGAATGAGTTTATATTGTAACACAACTTGTTGGGTTCGTGTTGGCCAACAGGTAGAGCGATTCTAAGTACATTCACATAAAAAGCAAAAATCGTTTATAAAATAACGTAAAATATGTATTTGTTTTATTAGTTGATTATATAAGATATATATCTATATTTTGTAATTTTTTTTCTCTTTAAATAATTTTATATTTTTAATGAACCAGAGGGCCGCGAAAAATGTTACCCAGGACCGCAAGTGTCTAGAAGCAGAATTGCGTTATCAAAAAAATAAAAATAAAATAAGACGCACGGATTCAACCGCATTTATTTTCTTCAATAAATTCTACTGGGAGTAAAATGAATGCTCTTGAAAAATATATTAGTATTTGGGGTGGAGTGTATATAATTAAACTATGATAGATGAGGAAAGGAAGAGATGGGAGGAGCAGATAATAGAAAGTGTTAAGTGAGAGGAGAATAATGGAAGCAATTAAAAGAGGAAGAATGGTGGAAGATAGAGGCATTTTATTAAACTGACCCTGCCACGGTCTGGAAACAGTTGATGATGTTGAAAAGATGAGGAAACAGTCATAGTTAAACTATTCTGCGAGGACGAATAGAGGAAACAACGTGGAATACTGGGAAAGTTAACCTTCTGGGTTCGTGATAAGTGGAAATGTTCAGAAACAAAAGGAAAGTTAACAACATTATTCAGTATTGCAAGCCCAGATTCAAAATCATTTGACATTATTCATTGTATTTCTTAATTTTAACAACCGTCCTTAAATTATTCTAAACTGTGGACAGTCCAAATACAGTGTAAGACTTTTAAAAATGGCAAAATTCTCTTACTCTGCATGGCTACTTGAAGTTCGGCACAGAACAGCAAAGAAGATAACCAATACAGCTGATGGTTTCTTCATCATTTCTCCTGAAACATAGAGAAATTAGCAATAAAAACGTATTAAAGGGCTTCCTTTGTCGTTCAATGTGGCTTACACTCCGCTTACATTAGAATGCCTATGTGGCTCTTATCTTATTATTTTGTTTGAACCGTAAATAAGTGAGTATTAATTTTTTTGCTGACAACTTTCAGAGGGAGCGGGGGGGGGTGTGTGTTAAACCTCCAACCCCCACCCCCCCACCCCTGGCTACGACCTTGGTCTCCTGCTTTGTAAATTTTTTTGACCTACTTTTTCTAAGAAAAATTTGGTCACCATAGTCAAAGTGTTACTCTTATCGAACACATACATATATGAATTTTATTTTTAAAATTTTAGCTTTTTATTCGACTTTAATAGTTGATTATGATTAAATTTAGGAAGTTAGTTGATAACAATCACTTCAAACTAATATTTCTGTACAAAAGTTTTAGTAATACTTAGCGTTAAAAGCAAATCAACCCTAAAAAAAAGTAGACCTAATAATAAGAATTTTTAGGAGATGTAGGTACTTTTTTATATAGGCTACATCACATATTAAATACCTGGTTAATTTAATTGACATTGCACAAGTGATTTACCTTTGGCAAATATAAGTTGTAAATAATAGGACATCGTCACGGAAAATCGTACGTATGGTCACCTTGGTTATGACCCTATCTTATACATTATAGCATAGTGGAATAATGCAAGGTAAGCTTGCTACACTGGATATCATCTCTGAGGTAACTGCGTGGTTAATATTAAGAAATAGCGTTGTCATTTTCTCGTTTTTGTGTGGTTAAACTCCCCTCAAATATAAAACAAGTTTGGCAACGCTGGTTAGTCGATGTTGCCAGTAGCTCCTTCTTACCCCAGCACACCACCTTCAGACATAACTGAGAGCGAGGAGATTTGGCAACAGTTAACTGAGAGAGAGAGAGAGTGAAATAGGTTTTCTCGAGGCCGTAACCAGCCTATAATTTCAGGGGGTGTTTGGTGGGCACATCCACCAATTGCCGAAGACTAGAAAAGTGTCTAAAGGATAAACGGTTCTAGAAGCTATCTGAAGTGTTTTTTTATGGCAACATAGCCCTTAACTGCCGAAGGCTAGGAAAAATTCTAAATATTAAACACCTCTAGAAGCTATCTGAATGTTTTTTTATAGTAATATAACCCTTTGACTGCCAAAGGCAAGGAAAACTTCTAGATACTAAACACCTTTAGAAGCTATCTGAAGTGTTTCTTATGGCAACATAACACCCTAACTGCCGACGGATAGAAAAATATCAAAATACCAAACACCTCTAGAAACTCTCTGAAGTGTTTTTTTTATGGTGACACAGCCCCCTAATTTGTATTTATGCCTTAATTTTGATATTGTTTGAACCATAAATAAAGCCATATATATTTGTTAATTAAATTTCGGGTTCAACCCCCCTCCCAAATAAACCCTGACTACGGCCTTGGGTTTTCTCCATGAGACGCTTTGTTGCGTTAACTAAGGGTCCGGCCAGACTAACAAGCGAGCGAGCGAGCAACTCTCAATAGTTGTTGACGAGGAGGCTCAGTGAACTGAGGGTGGTTTTTGACAAGAGATTTAATGTTGTGGTTTTCTCATCCTCTCTCCATGCTAATGGTAATTCTTATTTGTAAGGGCCTACTTTTATTATAATATTGAAGTATTTTAACATGTCAGTTATATATATATATATATATATA
>CABFVZ010002845.1:0-18113 GCA_902151445.1 Timema monikensis | reverse complement strand
TATATATATATATATATATATATATATATATATATATATATGGTTTATGAGCTTACCAATAAAATTAGGCCGTTAGTAGCAAGTGTGCTAAACCTATCAATAATAATAAAAATGCAAAATTTAGAAGTTTTCCCAGCACTCAATGAACCAACATACAATAATATTGCTTAGCGCCTGTAAACTAGACTGTACCGGCTCGAGCGCTCACTCCAGTTTGGCCTTCCCCTAACGTATGAGTCATCCTTTTTGAGTTAATTTTTTAATAAGTTATATTGGATAGACGTTTATATACGCTTATATTACTATCTAACACCTTGATATTTAGTTGTTCTGAAATTGAAGACCTAAAAATGAAACATCAGGTAAAGGAAAAAACTAAATTTTTAAGATGTAAAACTTAGGTCTATAAAATACACTTTATTAACTAAAAAACATCGTTATATTAAAGAAACTATTATGAGTTATTAAAATACATATTAAAACGAACCTAAGGCTAAAATAAATTGTAGAAAAACAGGTAGGCCTACATTTTCCGTTTTTATAGTGAATTTAAAAAAAATTATTCTGCTTTTTCAACTCTCATAATTTCCATATTTTGGTCTTTACCTGGTTTTCATCTTCAGGTCTTCAATTTTTACCAAGGTCGATTAGAGTTGAGTTTCAGTATATTTTATAAACAATCGAAATTCAAGATGGCGGCTTGCGTTCAATCTGGATAATCGAGACTCTAGATAATCCGTAAAGTGGGAAATTTCCCATTATTAGAGATTAAAATAATCTAACATTCGCAATAGTTTGTGGTTCTAAAATATTTTTTATTTGTTACAAAGACAGAATAGGGCCTTGTTAAAGGAAATACTACCTTTTGGCTGTAAAGCTACCGTATTGTATTTTACTTTATAATCGAAGCTTTTTGGTGGACCTAATACAATTTTAGTGTTTTTAGTCGAATGGATATTCCGGATAAACTAGAATTTGGGATATTAATAATTTGAATAAACAAGTTTCTAGTGTATAAGAATTGATTCACAATATCCTAAATAGCTCAAAGATTTCAAGAAACAGTTCAATTTAAATGTTTTAAATATTTACACAATATACTAAATAACGTAAGGATCTTGACGAAATAAAACGTTTAATCCCAAACTATGTATTAAAACTACAGTATTAAAATTTTCCGATATAAATGTTTTAAATTTTACATAGCTTGAATAAAATGTAAATATCAAAAATTATCAAGTAAAACAACAAGCACGGACGTTTAGTTTCTAATGATTACCTTTCAAGGTCATAAGACAAAGTTTAGGTGAAAATGATGTGATAGAGGTGTGGGTGCCAAAATTAAAGTCCGCCCAGGTCACAGACAAGGTATACACAAAACCCACAGCCTACAGGTTAAGTTGGCAGCACTCCGTGGGAGAGCTTGACTCCTTCGACACGGGGATTGTTAGGTGTCATCAAGGGACATTTAAAAAAAACAACTCAATTTAAACATGGTTTAGCTAAGGAAAAGAAACAAATATCCTTCTCGAGACAATAGGCTGGCCTCCACAAAGCTAGGTTCAGGTATTGACCCAACCCCCTCTTCATATAATCCTACTTCACAAAGAGCTTACTCAGACCACACACTACAATTACAATGGTCCTTTTATGACGAGCATGTTGGAAGTAAGTCGTTTAACAAGTACTCATTCTTAGGTTATTTTATCACTCAGCATTGACACTAGCGAACCCCAGTGTTGATGGACTCAACCTGGCTCAAGAGAACCTTCCTTAAGGCTGAGGTTCTGGTGTGGCCCGGGTACAAAATTATGTTTGAGGCAGCCATATATACATTTAGTTAAAGTTTTGAGAGCGTTCATCATAGCAGACCCAACTCAGCTCCCGGCTAGCGCGAGGTATTGGGGTAAAAGGGTAAAGAAAAGACTTACGATATGCCAGAAACGTGGAAAGTGCAATCGTGTCTGAAAGATTACTCGATATTTTCCGCGGTGACGATGGAGGACAAAGCGACAAAGTTTCTTGTTAATAACTACATTATATCTCTATTATGACAGAATAAAGGTTTGTGCACAGTGATTATCTGTGAAGTCATTCTAAAAATGATCAAAAAAACGGCCTTTTCACTGCAGTTTTTATCAAAATATAATTTAATATTTCAACAATGTTCTGTGTTAAGAACTTCTATTAACTCTTTATCCCCATTAATGTCTAATCAGAAATTATCCAAGCGCAAGAGTGTTGGTGTAAATTTATGATTTATAACCGACTGTATCACAGAGTTGATTGGCATCTAATACACGCTCTTAATTGTTATTCTGAAACGTTGTTACGTATGTATTATGTAGAAGGAAGTGTTAACCAACATGGCGAAATGCAAATGAGGTGTTTTATTCGGCTCGCTAATACTTAGGTGAATATTATGTAGGGTCTATCCCAAGAAATCAATAATCGCAAAATTGACATGTCAAGTACCTATTAGCATTTATTATGATTATAAACGCTGTTTGGAAGTGTTTTTATCGTTATAAGCCCTATTTACAAAAGTAGGGGTATGCGTGCTTTACCCAAACTGCTTGTGCAAGTGATGGCTTATTAGAGAATGTATTAATATTCTGTCACTAAGAGATTTTAATCCACTTGCCTGTTGATAAAAGAGCGTGTGTTTTTCATCAACTTTGTGCTTCTTGCCGTTGGCGACACCGATGCTGTGGTGGCGACACTGGTTGTCCAAGCCAGCCAGGCCTGCCAGCCTGTAGGCCGGAACACTGCGTCTGGAATTCCGTGATCACGACCTGGACATATTTAAGATGGGGGTTGTAGGGGGTGCGAGAAAAGGAGGGCTGTGTTTTTGGACAAAATAAATTAAACGTTTCTCCAGTACAAACATAGAGTTTAATTTTCTTCACACGGTGATATCAACAGCTGTTGAATATCTATCAAAGGTGTTCTGGAATTTAATGACAACTTTATCCCTCCACATAAAAAGTTTGTCATCCAATACTGTTATGCTCATGACAGATATTCAACAACTGTTGATATCACCATCTGAAGAAAATTAAATTCTTTGTTTCTACTAGAACAATATTTTATTTATTTTGACCAAAAAAAGTTTTTCTATAAAAACTGGAAAAACACTGGACTTTTCTCGCGTTTCCTACATCCTCACCTTAATTGATTTTCTCGGGTAGTTAGTTTCTTTATGTTCATCGGATCTTAATACCTGTCTGCGATAGGGATGAGAACGGTAGAATTTAAAGGAAATGTACCCGCATTTTAGTGAGGGGAATATGGAAAATTAAGGGAAAAACACTTAGCTCACCTAACTGGGATTCGGTCTTACCTCTCGAGTCACTGGCAAGCTAAACTAGATGAGGTTGACGCCCTAGCCCGCGTCCCCACAGATTCGGATTCCTCTAAGCTACCGTCCCAATTCTTACCTCTTAGATCGTTTCATTAATAAATACCTTGGTATTGATCATACTAGTTGTAAATATATCTAATGGATTAAAACTCCGACAAGTTTCGTGAGTCGATCTTATACAAGTACCGTGACGTGGCTTGTAGCCAGGGTAAGCAAAGTTTGACCTAACTGTACCTGTGAAAGGTTCTCTTCACTCAATAGAACACTCATTGGTCAGATATCAACATTCCCATGAGAGGCGAGTACGTGTGATAACATATCACAAGTACAGTTTTAACAAGCTCTGCTTACCCTGGCAAAACAACACGACACGCCACTCACCAAGTGTAAATAGCATGGACTCACCTAAGTGACGGTTTATCTAGTCGGAAGTCTAGTGCGGCCCGCTGTGTTCGCGTGAAACTGAGCCCCTAGTCTAGAGCAGTCAAAGCAGCCCCACGAATACAATCGATAGCGCCGGTAAATGGATCAAGTTTGCCCCTCGGAGGAAGGTAAAACAGCTCCCCAAACCACTGCTCTCACATCACAGCTCAAACACACGTCGGATTAATAGGATCAATTTCTGTACTCACACTATTTAAAAATTAAGGTTGGAAAAATGGAAAATAGTTCGCGCCAGTGGGCAAGTGAACTTCAGGTGTAAGTCTCATCTTAGTATTATTATTATTATTATTATTATTATTATTATTATTATTATTACTAGCATCGCGTCTTACTACCCGTTCGGATTGTACGCACTTAAGCCAATGTGTATTGGTAGGGTGATTGTGAGATGAAATGTAGGACCTACAGTTTAACGTGGGATCCGAACCACGGTGGAGGCCTGACATTCCCCACATTCACAAGTTGTGATCAATATACGTCTTGTCAGAGGTGAAGGGAGGGTTTGGTAACCAGATAAATCTGTGCCGGGATTGAACCCTGGACCCCCAGTACAGAAGTCTGACACCTTACCTCTAGACCAGTGGTTCCCAACCTGGGGGCGATCGCCCCCAAGTGGGCGATTTGGATTATCAGGGGGGCAATAAATAAGTGGGGGGCGATTTGGGGGCGATGAGTATTCAAAGGGGGAAAAATTAAAATAGTACTGTACAGTAGAAGTTGCCGGGTAGCACGAGTCACTGGCTATTCTCAGCCGGCGAGTTCACTGCACTCACCCCTCTTCACAGTCCCCCACCTGTTGTTGTTCAGCGCGGCCGACTGGTGACTCAACCCCCTCCCCCTCCTGCTAACACAACACACTTGCCATTGACCTACATTCGTCTTCAGTCTTCACTAGCCTTTGTGTGCCTCACCATCAGTTTTTGTGCATGTCTTTTCTGTTTTTGTGCGTTTGTTTTGAAGTATAGAAGTTCATGCACAATGGATTCAAAAAAGAAGAAGTGTCGTCAATACTCAGCTGAGTATTTAAAATTCGGTTTTATCGCGTCACCGCAAAATGTGCAGTTTCCACATTGTCTTTTGTGCGATAAAACATTTACTAGTAATGAAGCCATGAAGCCTTCGCGAATGAAAGATCATTTATCAAGAGTACACAGTGATAAAGTGAGTAAAGAACTTAGTTATTTTCAACACCTCAAAGCTAAAGCTGTTAAACGGCCTAATGTGAGTGAATTATTTAAAAAACGAGCAACCGATCTTGACAAAGGTCTTCTTGCTTCTTACGAGGTGTCTTTATTGATCGCTAAATGTGGTAAACCTCACACAGTTGGCAAAACTCTTGTTTTACCGGCTACCAAAAAAATTATTGATATCATACTAGGAGAGGGCCCTAGTAATAAGATAAGTCTATCGGTTCCTTTGAGCAACAATACTGTTTCCAGTTGAATTGACAAAATGGCCACGGACGTTGAATCCAAACTCATCAATTTGTTGAAAAAAAGTAAATTTGGATTGCAGATTGATGAATCAACTGTGATTGATAACAAAGCAATTTTATTAGCTTATGTGAGGTTTATCAATGAACAAAAGGAAATTACCAAGGAAATGTTGTTTGCTAGAACTTTGATCACTGATACGAAGGGATCGCCGATTTTTAAAGTGGTACAAGATTATTTTGAGAAAAAAGAGATTCCCCTAACAAACGTGAGCACTTGTGCAACAGACGGTGCTCCTGCCATGTCAGGTCGTCATGCTGGGTTTCTATCCCACCTTAAGAAAGAAGTGCCAGAGGTCATCACTATTCACTGTGTCATTCATCGTCAACACTTAGCTGCGAAAAAATTGAGTGGTGTCCTGCATGAAACCCTAAAACTGGTTATTACTGGTGTCAACAAGATCAAAGCTAATTCCCTCAATGACCGTCTGTTCAGACAACTTTGCGATGAAAATGATGAGGAATTCGAACGCTTGCTTCTACATACGGCCGTGAGGTGGCTTTCCAAAGGAAACTGTTTGTGCCATTTCTTCGAATTATTTGACACAGTTACTGAGATTCTCGACACGTCTGATCCTGATTTAAGTGAGAATTTGAAGCAACGCAAGTTGTAACTTGCATACCTTACAGATATTTTTGAAAAAATGAACAAAGTCAATATAAGGCTTCAAGGAAACAAGATGAACCTTATCAAGGCCAAAGGAATTATTTCATCATTCATCGCCAAGTATGATATTCACAAGGTAAATATTGGCTGTAAAGAGCTGATTCAGTTTCCGACCCTTAAAAAGTGTTCAGTGTCAGATAACGAGACTCCTGAACTCCCAGAAGAAAAAATCCTAATTTTTACTGATCACCTTGACCAGTTAAAAACTGACATGGAATCAAGATTTGAAGATTTGACCAAGTTACAAATTCCGGATTGGATTCTAGATCCATTCTCATTTGAAGCTGTGAATAAGCTTGATAACTCTTTGCAGACAGAGTTTCTAGATCTGAAGTATGACTGTGAGGTGAAAATCATTTTCAAGCAGAGCAGTTACGAGTTAGTATGGGTGAAGCTTATCGACACTTATCCACAACTGTGGGGAAAAACTGAACCACTTCTCATCTCGTTCCCATCAGCATATTTAGTTGAAAAAGGATTTAGTTCTGTTGTCCAGCTCCTCACAAAACAGAGAAATAAGTTGGACATTTGCCTCAAAGGAGACTTGCGCCTGAACTTGACGAACATAGAGCCGGATATTCAAGCTTTAACTGAAATCTACCAAGCACAAGGCAGCCATTGAAAAGGTAAAATAAAACAATAACAAAGTTTTCAAACTTTCATTTATTTTTTCAAATTTTAACTGTCAACTTTCTTAATTCTTCCAGATTCCAATTTAAAAATGAAAACATGTACTCGTTTTTTAAATGATTGTCAATGATCTTAGTTAATTATTTCACTTCTTTGTTCTTAAAAAAAAATCTGTAAAAAATGTACATTTTAATTTTTTTTTCTATTTTATTTAAGAGTGACCGGATAAAACTGCTTTGGTTGTTTTTATATACGGTAATAAAATTGTTTAAAATAATAAAACGGCTTTATTACTTACACTTTACTTTAAATTAAAATTAGGCATGCAATGAAAATGAAAAGGGGGCGATAGGTGTTAGTCAACCTCCAGAAAGGGGAGATGGGCCACAAAAGGTTGGGAACCACTTCTCTAGACCGCCAGGTCACCTATTAAGTCTCGTCTTGACGGAGAGGTCGGGGTTTGAACCTCGGCCGAGTGTACTTAGGTAAGTTTCCCTAAATTATTTCCCACTTTTCTTTCTCACAGATAGGGGTACATTACTTATAAATTAGATCTACTTATCCCTAATCCATTGTAAATATGCAGGTAATATTTCAACTAAAGTATAAAGGAACAAAATGGGGTGAGGGGAATCACATTACACACATTTTCCAGGATAAATACTATAATGTCGCTACTCCACTTCCCGTGGGGCTACGTGTCAGGGTGGCTTAGTGGGATGAGTAGGTAGTGGCACATAATTGCAGGGTTCGTTTTGATCTTGTTTATTAAAATGGATTAATTACGCTACTAATATATAATGTGATATAGTAACAACTTGCTTCTTTCCCCAGACCCTCTCTCCTGAAAAGGTCTAAAAACTCGCTGTTATATACCAAAAAAGAGGAGTGTTTTCTCTAAGTTACTGGTTTCGACAATACTCTGTTTTGCTAATTGGCAAAACAATCTATGTTTTTGAAAACATGACCTGGTACGAATATGCGACTGCTAATTCAGGCTTACGTCATCCTTGCATGCTCTAGATTGACTAAGGCTGCCAGCTATGACAATAATATTATAAGAAATACTTCTTTAAAGAAATAATTAAATATGACAGAAAAATCTTTTTAACATGATTTGAAGTGCATTAGAAAGGTCTCACGATTGTCTAACATATGGCAGCACCAATTCGAGTTAAAATTGGAATTTCCCCCTTTTTATTCGCTATTCTTATTTTTCATTTCCATTCATTCAGTGCTGGTTATCAGGGGAGGTCAAAGGGGGCATTGCACCCTCCTCCAACCATTTAGAAAGAATTTGCTCCTCTCTACATTTATTCCACTTCACTTTGATATTCTAGAATATGAAACTGAAATATGGCCTTGTATAAAACTACAAATAGCTTCAAGGGGAATCCAATCTTCAAATATTTGTTGGTATAAAGTTCTCGAACCCTTCTTTGGATTTAGGATCAAACTCTTCGAGAGCCCCCGTCCCCGTCCTTTTTTTTTAAAAAAGTTTGATAATGCACCCCGTTCTTTACACAAATGACTTTCTGCTGACACTGCATTTATCGAATATGTCACAATGTTTATTTACAAACTATTTACGTACGTTTGTTCATCAGCTTCAGCTCTTTCATTTCATTTCACTCACCTTTTAACTTTGGATTGTTTGTAATCATTATTTTAAAGAAATAAAGACAATCTAAATCAGAGCTCACTCATTCTAAATGTGTAGAAGTACAACTCATGAAGGCAGGCTAGTTCGATATGGCGTTTTTTTGCTGGAATAAGACCAGCGTAACATTTGATTGGATTAATTTTCTAAATAATAAGCCTACTTATAAAACATCCCAGTGGCCATCTGCCATTTAACTCTTGGGAGTTTGTTCACAGTGGTGGCTGAGTGGTCTAATACCTTGGACTCGCATTGCGCTTGTTTTCTGTTGGAAGAGTGGTCCGGATTCTAATTCCTGCTGGGTGAATTGTGTGTGTTTTTCCAATATTCTTTCTCCATCAAAGCGAGAACATTTTCTCTAAGCTGTAGAGTCAAACTGGGCAGTATACGTGAACGGACATGTAGAAGGTTGTGCTGTTCGTATTTTAATAGATACTGGTGCCGCCGTGTCCTTAATACGCAGAGACGTGTGGGAAAGTGTTAAAGGACGGTCTAAAATGTCGGTAGCACCCACATCAGCCTGTATCGTGAACGCGAGTGGAGATTCAATTAATACGGAGGGAGAGGTCGAAATGACTGTGAAGATTGGTGTTACTCAAGTGCTACACAGATTACTAGTCGTGTGTAATATTACCCATTAGTGAATTCTTGGAGTAGATTTTCTCATAAAAAATCAGGGGGATGTTTTACTCTCTAGCTCAGAGCTAAGGCTAGGTGACTCAGTGGTAGGGTTGATAACAGGTCCAAAAAAGAATAATGTGAATGGAACTAGCGTGTGGAACGTAGCTGTGGACAAAACAATGATAGTACCATCATATAGTGAGGTGTTCACTCGTGGATCAGTTAACGAAGCTCACGATAAAGTGACTGGATTGTTAGAGCCTTCGACCAACCTTAGGGAGAAGCACGGAGTTATGGCTGCCCATGTATTGGCAAGTATACAGAACAAGGAATTACCAATTAGACTTATTAACCCAGGTCCCTCGCCAGTTACACTGCGGGCAGGTACGATGATAGGCAAGTTCTTTGAAGTACCTCAAGAGATGCAAGTTGCAACAATTGGGAAAATAAACACGAGTGATGAACGAGTAGAACATCTTTTTGACTTGACAAAATGCAAACTGGAGCAGGAAGAGCGCCAAAGACTTTGCAGCCTGCTAAACGAATTTAGTGATATCTGCTCCAAGGGATCAAATGACCTGGGGAGAACTAATCGTATTTATCATCACATTGAAACAGGTAGTGCTTTTCCTGTCGGGTCAGCCACCAAGACGTCTCCCAATACATCGGCGGGGAGAAGCGAGCCGGGTAGTGGAGGACATGATCTCGGATGATATTATACAACCGTAATCATCTCCATGGAGTTCTCCCATTGTCCTTGTGCAAAAAAAGGATGGAACAACAAGATTTCGCGTGGACTACAGGAAGCTAAACGCAGTAATACAAAAGGATGCTTACCCTCTTCCACGGATAGACGATCTCCTGGACTCACTAGGAGATGCAACATCGTTCAATACCCTTGATATGGCATCAGGGTACTGGCAATGTGAAGTGGCCTCCGAGGATCGCCCAAAGACCGCATTTTCAACAGGGTAAGGGGGATATATGAATTCAAAGTCTTACCTTATGGTGTGTGCAATGGACCTAGCACTTTCCAACGTCTGATGGACTTAATTTTAGCTAGGTTGCAGTGGAAGTCCACACTGGTTTACCTAGATGACGTAATAGTTTATGGGAGAACATTCAAAGAACATTTACTTCGACTTCAAGAAATATTCTTGCGTTTGCGAGAAGCAGGGCTAAAACTAAAGCCTTCAAAGTGTCAGCTCATGCAGCCTCAAGTCAATTTCTTGGGACATATCATCTCAGGACGAGGAATTTCAACAGACCCACAGAAGGTGCGTGCTGTTGAGAAGTGGCCGGCACCAAAAGACATAGAGGAACTTCGGGCATTTCTAGGAAATGCTTCATATTACAGCAGATTCATTAAAAGTTTTGCAAACGTGGCTGCTCATCTTTACAAGCTTACACAAAAAGGTGAACGGTTTACCTGGGATCAAACCTGTGAAATATCTTTCATAGATTTAAAGAAACGCCTTACTTCCAGTCCTTTTCTGGTCATTTCCTTCACCTGAAGATAACTTTATTATAGATACAGATGCAAGCAATATAGGTATAGGTGCTGTATTGAGCATTAAATGTGATGGCGAAGAGAAGGTAGTAGCATATATGAGTCGCACATTGACAAAGGCAGAACGACTTCATTGGTTGACAAGAAAGGAAATGTTGGCTATAGTTGTTGCCACCAGACATTTTCGACACTATTTATACGGCAAGCCATTTATTGTCAGAACAGACCATAGCTCCTTACGCTGGCTTCAATCTTTCAAAGAGCTAGAAGGGCAGGTTGCACGCTGGCTGGAACAACTTGCTGAGCTGGAGTTCACAGCGAAACACCGAAGTGGCAGGTCCCATGGGAATGCTGATGGGCTATCTCGGCGGCCATGCTAACAATGTGGAAGAGACAGTGCGAAGGAAGATGCATTTGAAGCGCCTAACAATTTCAACGGAAGTTTAAATAAAGTACTGGATGTGAGTTTTCTTGCGATCGACAGCTTTCGGATGGTCGCTAGAAGAACTACAGAAGAAACAGGAAGAAGACCCTGTAGTTAAACATGCAGTGCAGTGGTGTAAAGCGGGAGAACAACCACCCTGAGACACAATCGTGCAAGAAAGTCGTCAGGTGTTAAGACTATGGGAGCAATGGGATAGTTAGACACTAAGGGATCGCTTGGTGTATCGTCAGGGGGAGGGAGATATTAGGAATAACAGACTTCAGCTACTTCTACCACGAGACCTAAAAAATGAAGTCATGGAGGTACTCCTTAGTTCACAAACGTTAGAGAAAGTTCGGGAGCGGTTCTATTGGCCTGGGCATCTGGAAGATGTGAAAGTGTGGTGCAAATCCTGCCACGTGGATGCTCACCAAAACTACACTGCCCATGGGAAGGGCCTTACGTGATAAAAAAAACGAGTTTCCGATGTCACGTATCGTGTCAAGAAAGGCCAAAAGCGCTTAGTTGTCCATTTCAACAGCCTCGAGTTGTACCAGGCTCTAGACCCCGAAGGTGAGAACAAAGAGGTTCTAGACCCCGAAGGTGAGAATAAAGAAGCTCCTAAGATTGTAGGAGAACCTGAAAAACGCGAGAAGGAAAAGGCACCGGCAAACCAGCTGTCACGTGAGGGCAAAACATCCACCCTCTCCAACAAGAGCACCTCCAGGTAAAACTGGTACCACCAGGACTGAGGGAGCAGTTTCAACAAACACGAATGTGCGAGCATGGGACGGAGTCCGAACGGCGCTACGCAAAACGAGACTCGCGTGTACCAGAGCGGTATCAAGCCGGGTATAATTTTGTGGGCACTGGGTGGTGCCCAATTTACGAGGGTGTAGTATAGCGAGCGAAACCATGCTCGAGCCAGCCCTGAACAGTCACCAGGCTTGGGCCACCCCTCACAGCAAGGGGGGGGTCAACGGGGTGAGTGTAGGGCTAAACCAGACAGGTGTGACAAGAGTCTGTCGAGCAACGGGGCTGAGTGTGTCAACACTAGAGTGTGTGTTTTCACATTGTAATGGACGTGTGAGACCAACTCAAGACATGTGTATATAATATACGTATTAATAAGTAATCATTCTTTGTAATATTGTAGTTTAGAAATAAGAGTAGTAAATAAGAACCGTAACAATAGGTTACATGGGATGGCGATACATTTTAATTAATATGTAACACAAGAATTACCAACGACAATATTCTGAGGTATATGTTTATATAAAATAGTGTTACTAGGAAAAGAATCAGAATTGGCAAAGAGAGAGGATGGGAAAGCATCCCTAATGGATTCATACTGGGTTCGAACCACTATCTTCCTGAAAACACCAGTGGAATACGATATTTTGGCAATTTTTACAAATAGATTAAGATTCTTAAATCATTTGGGGTACGTGCAATCAAATGAACTAGCATATCGAATAGTCTTTAGTCAGAATTTTAGGTAAATTTGTGTTTACAACAATTTTCTATGTAAAAAAAAGTGCTGATTCCAAAAAATATCAGTCTTATTATACCTACTTAAGATAAAATTGTAATTTTGGCCTATTTTGACCACATTTGGTTATGGTCCGTGTTTCTTTATAAAAAAAAAATCTTAAAAGTTATTGGGTATTATATAAAATCAGAGTGCGATGCATGGAGAATACAGATTTGAAGTCAAAACGGAGTTAGTTAACTGTGGTAATTTTGGATATATTTTGAATTTAGTGGTCAAAATCTAAATTTTTCCCATGATTTGTATTATACTAGTGAGCCTGTGTGAACAAATTCGCATGTTAAATTGATTAATTTTAAAAACAACTGATTAATATTTGAAAGTAAAAAAATTGCCAGAACAGGGAATCAAAATATATTGAACCCCTAGGTTAATAGCTTAATACTCTACCGACTGGAATAACTTCTTTCCATCAAAGTCAAGGAGCAACCAAGCGTTGGATAGTTACTAAATCAGCTAGAAGCAACATAGTTAGGCATCTGATTGAAAAAGCAAGAATAAATAAGAATACAAATCCAAGCCAAGAACCACGCTAATCGCAAGTTAGTAAATTCTACAAAGACTTAGAGAACATTTCTCATATGATTGATACTACTACGAATCTATTTGTTGAATCCCTGCTGCATGACACAAATTTCTATCTGATGGAAGGAACATGCTAGACAAAGTAAAATATAATACAATTGCTAAATATCTTTGTTTAAAGAAAGAAGTGGAAAGATGAGTTTATTAAAGAATGCTTGGATGAGCCTACGAGGTTTGAGAGACCACTGAAAAGAAGAAAAGTAACCAACTTCGCCAGTTCTGTTATCAAGAGAGAAATCTGAGATAAAGGTGAAAAGTTTATTGAGCTGAAGAAAACATGAGACTTGATGGGTAGAACGGTCTATCTTGAGAGGGTGTTTTCTTTTCTGCCTACCTACCCCAGTTCCTCTGTCCTTGACTAACATTTGCAGCACAGTGAATAAGACACCTAAGTATAAACTATCCAAACACCTGGAAGATTTGATTACACCCACAGAGCTGACAGTTGTTGTTGCACATGAAAATCAGTGTCTTCAGTATACAGCTACGCTAAAAGGAAATGTGGAACATAGTGAGCTACCAGACTACATATGCTCACATGTAGAGGCATATACTAGGCTTGTATACCATCTCAGCATAGTTTCATAAGTATTACCAGGACAGAACGCTGTTGTCCGTGCAACATACACTGATATCATGGTTACCCTCATCTATCATTCCAGCCAACTAAAGGTCAATGTGCCTGGCACATTCGGGTGATAACAGTGGAAGATACGCACATATCACTGAACTAGAAAACTACATTGGTCCAGTATTGTGCAAGACGTTGGCAGGATATCATGTTTTGACAGGCTGTGATTACACGTCATCCTTCTATGGGAAGGGAAAAATGAATCCACTTAATAAAGCTGAAAAGAGTCGTTTCCATCTTGAAGGCTTAGGCAGATTCGAAGAGAACATTACCTTTGATGATGATGACAGTCTTGTAAAAAAGTATGTATGTTTACTATACGGCCAGGAAGGATTATCCTATGTCAATGAGGCCAAGTTGACACTTTTATTGCACAAATACAAGTCAACCAATCCAAACAGTCCATTGGATAAAATAAAATAAATTGATGAAAGCACGCTTCCACCCTGCAAAGACGTTCTGGTATAAAAATGGGCACGTTGCAACTGTGTTGCATATCTCATGAAACGTGCACAACTACGAGATCCACAAAAGAATATTCAACCCACAGATCATGGCTGGAAGGAGGTTAATGGAATGTATGAACCAGTATGGTTTACTGGCAGTCAGATGCCAACTAAAATTTACGAAACCATGGGACCAGAAGATGTTGCAAATGTAGATAAAGATGATGATGATGATGATGACAATGACAGAATTATTGATTATAATAATAACGACAATGTTGATGAAAATGGAGATGATTAGTAACTGAACTTTTGTTGCACACTTTAAAAATATGATTTCACATTTTTAATTTCACTGTTGTAAGGTTTTTTCTAATATATTTATATATATAAAATAAGGAATTAATTTATGTCTACATTTTATGTTTATGGATCATTAATAAAATTAATTTTCCAAAAAATATGAAAAATCTAGATTTTGACCACTAAATTCAAAATATCTCCCAAACGATCACAAATAGGCTTACCTCCGTTTTGACTTCAAATCTGTATTATACATATAAAGCGCGTTTAATTTGATATGCTGCATAATAACTTTCAGAATACTTGTTTTCATAAAGAAACGCTGATTATGGCCAAATGGGGTCAAAATAGGCAAAAATTGCAATTTTGTTTTAAGTGGGTAAAATAAGACTGGTATTTTTGGAATCAGCACTTTTTTTTGCATAGAAAATTGTTGTCAAAACAACTTTATACCTAAAATTCTGATTAAAGTCTTCTGTCTCCTGGAGTAGAACAATGTTTGTTTATAAACTAGGTTCTTTTACCCAATAAAATACATTTTAACAACACAATTAAAATAATTATGTTGCTAAAAGACAAAAATTTTGAACTTATTAATTCTAGACAGGCCATTTAGTAATTATATCATATAATAAAACAACCGATGGTTTATACAATTTTCTTAAATATTAAATAGGTAGTTTACACTGTCTAAATGGTACAAATCCTCATGTGTGCGCAAGAGAGAAAGAAATACCCGAAAATTTCTCTCCATTTTACAATTTAGTGTGAGTATATCAGTTTGAAAATTTAGTTCATAAATGTTTATCTTGCTATTTTATAGAGATTCCTGCTTACTAGCCAGTAGTCTCTTTAAAAATGACTACTACCTGTATTCATAAATAGAATAAGAAACTAATTGTATAAATATGTCACTTCTAGTAACAACAAAACAAATCATAAATCTGTAGATTTATTTCACTCTCCCTTAATATTTTCGAATATGAAGCTCAAATAGGTGTTTGCAGGCCCCCAAAAACAAATGAGAATGCACGTTATGGTTATGTTACAGGCGTGGTGCTGGCGGCCAGGGATGCCATCTCCTTCCAGTTCCAACCCTTGGACCCGAAGATGGTCAAGAACGTCGACTTTCTCATCTCTGTTGGTGACGTGTTCCATCAAGGGAAAGATGATGATGTGACTCAAGAGTGGCGAGACTGAGGGTTTGGTCAGAAAAGTGTGGTTTTGGAGGGGTGTCGCGCACCACCACGTCTTACTACTCGTTGGGTTATCTATATAGGTATTTACACTAATGTGGTAGAGATGAGTCTGGTAGAATTTATAAGACATGTTCCCACATTCGCTTGGAGGGAGAGTGAGTGAGAAACCATTTATGGAAGTATCACTCTCTGTAGACTCAACTGAAACATGAAACCCAATCGAGAACAGAACCAGCCAGATTTCGGAATACGACGCCGCTAACACGCCGTCATCATTCTTCTGAGTTACTTCTGGTATTGTCAGTGGTTTCTTGGTGAATGATTTGGTCGTAAACTAATGTGGTTTTCTCTCTACTGGGGTCCATGTAGAGTCCAAAACCAAGGATGGGAATAATAACGTGTATCTCATTTTCGAAAACATCAACGAAAAAGACTAAGGCAACTACATCGGCAAGGCCTATGTTGACAGCAAAGAAGTATCAGCAAGCTTTAAACTAATAATAAGTCTTAAGTAAGTTATTAGATACTTTAGAAACCATTTGTTTTTCCTGAGGCACAGTTTGAATTCTTGGTCATTTGACTAGTAATCAGAGTAATATATAAACATGTGTTTGGTGTCTGTTCTGTTACTATTTCACGGAAAAATTCCCACACCGATTATGTTGAAATGTCGTATGGGCATAACTCCGTTGTACGGTTAACATATAAGTTTAGTAACATTTACGTCCGCAATTTTGTTTCAATGTGACGTTTATAAAACACTAGTTATTGGCCTTTTCCTCGGCTTCAGCTTATCAGATTTTCATTGGGCCACCTTTGAAAGGTTCCTAGTAATAACTCTGTATTATAAAGCACATCCCGTGCGAATAACAGTTAATTAGTTAAAGAAGTATATAGGGAAAAGTGGAATCCAATTTTAACTCAAATTAATCTAGTGTTGCCATCTGTTAGACAATCATGAGACCTTGTAATGCACTTTATATTATGGTTTAAAAGAGATCTCTGTCATTTTTAAATTAATTAAAATAAAAGTATTTGCCGGGCTCCTTATGGGGTTTGAGATATAAAAGTCGTCCTAGAAAATGTGTGTCATGTGACTTTCCTCCTTTTCCCCCGAACCCTAAAATTAAAAAACAATTATTATTGTTACTATAGGTGTGAGAATAGACTCTTGTAATAAAGTGGAATTGCTGTTAATTGTTGGAGTTGTCTATTTATTTTAGAAATATATCTCTGAAAATTAAATCAAGAAGGGAGGGTAAACTTCCACATAATTTTATATTTATAACTAAAAAATACGCAAGATTTAAATTTTTTTTAATGTAAACACTCAAATAAATTTTATCGTCTGCCTATGCAAAATTAAAACTGTCTACCATATTCTAGAGAAAGCTTTTTTCTATGGTTAGGAATATGTTATCTATTAATCAATTTAGCAAATTTAATTTTCTTTTCCACTCAGAAAGGTAGATTTTCTAATAATTTTGGAGACGATTTTAAGCTACTAACTTTTTCCCTAAAGCATTTTGGTTTATACATTCCTGTCTCCGTAGGTCCGTACTCCGTGCTCCTGGTCCATAATAATTTCTACTGCGATTAGTGTCTCAATATCCGTAGTCACGTGACAGTTTCAACCAATGAGATAGTAAGAGACTTCATCCAATCAAAAAATTCGAAAGAAAATAGTCTACAGCACCGAGCGTGCGTCAAACAGTCAGCTGATCAAAGAAAAAGAAATCAAAAACAACTTTGTTGAAAAAACTTCCAGTATTTATATTAAAATATAGGTTAAGAACAATCACAAGAAATATATTTATAACTTTATTTTAACTATCAAATTTAAAATAAGTGTTTGCAATAACCTGAAAATGCTTAACAGATGTAGGCCTACTAATATTTTTGATTAAAAATCACTAGTATCCATGATTTATCAATTAAAAAATATTAAATAACGCTGGTAAACGGAGTATAAACCAAATAATAGGGGTGTTGAACCTACAAAACCAAAGCCAATATTTCTGAGAACTTAGTATTTCTCAAAAAACACTTTTCTATACGGAGTAAGAACTTACGGATAAGGACTCTGAGGCCAGAGCAATATGATATTGTAGCATCGATTTATTACGCACTACGGAGTCTTGTGTCAGGGCCTTTAGTTGTTTTTTTGTTATTAATATTTAGCACCGCATCTTACTACCCGTTCGAGTTATACGCTTTAAGTACTAATTACGCTAATAGATTGGGAAGGTTGAATTGAGAAAGTTAACCCGCATTTGCGTGGAGGGAGAGTGGAAAACTATTTAGGAAAAACCAATCCCAGTTCACCTGACCAAGATTCGAACATCGATCTCCCCGTCCTCTGCGGTCGAGCTAAACACGACTAGCGCGTTAGCCAAATACGCCACCGAGGCGGGTCTTTAGTTGTTAAGGCCTTCAACTAAACAGAATAAAATTTGCATATTTATAATTAAATTGAGCTAAGCAATTATATATTTTACGATTAATCTGATTTTGACAAATTGAAATTTCAACGTTTCATTCAACCTAAATCCTAGCGAATTGTTTTAGTTCTTCCACATTGAAAG